>JAAAKO020044126.1:0-11803 GCA_010015015.2 Bolitophila cinerea
GCCAAAATGATTAAAATTTAACTAACCATAAAACTCGGCAAACGTTTCAAAATAGTGTCTTTACAAGCTTATAAAACTTACAAATTTTCAGCAAAATCAGAGAACCTAAGTCAGTTTTTTTTTGTGGCCGATGGAATATGAAGTGTTCGATGTATTATTTTTAAAAGCTAACAATCAAATTTTGAAAGTTTTTTCTTTACTTGAATTTACCAATTTTCAAATGTTTTTTTATTCTGCTGATTAATTTTTAAAAGAACTTTAAGGCTGAATTATAAAAAAACAAATTTTATTCTACAAAAAATGGTATGAAAAGAATCCTAAACCAATTTTATTAGTGCGGAGCCTTTAATTCGCAGTCCGTACTGTTTTTTTAAAACAAAAACTTGTTAATATAAACTAATAAAATAAATTTACTATACAGTTAATGTATTTTCTAATGGTTTGAAATAATTAAAATTATATTTTTTTCTTATATACATTTTTTAGTTCAGAATTTTTTTGAAATAGTTTTGTCACTTTTTTAGTTGTTTTTTTATGATTTTGCTGAGTTTGTTTTCTAAAATAATCCAGCTGTATTCACAAATCTCTAAAACGATCAAAAATTAGAAAATAGTATTTATAATTTTTGGATTTAAATAATTTAGTCAAAGCTCTCACCACAAATGTAATGGTTTTTTTAAAATACCCATATTGGATTTTTAAAATTTCAAATAATAGTTTGCAAATTTCAAATTATATTTGATTCTTATAAGTTTTTTATAGCATATATTTGAATTTTGGCAATATTGATTTTATATCTGCCTGATATACTTGTCTATCTAGGCAATTTGCTATAGTGTACCTGAAATTTATAAAAAATATAGTTTATAGTATCATTTCTACAAGAATATGTATATTTCACTCCAACTAAGGTTTAAATCGATATGGAAGCGTTTTTTTTGAGAAGGCCTAATAAAATCAAAATAATTTTATTTGCATCGTTTCCTTAATTGGCAATTAATTGTTCAATTTTTTTTGGGCAGACAATTTATTTTGGATAACCAGTTTTTAAATTTGGTTGTTAATAATTTGTTATCAAATACATTTTTAAACTCTTTTGAAAATGAAAATTTCATTACAGACAGTATTTTTTCTCTTTGAAAGAGACAAATGAGATAGTGATAGAAATAATAAATTCCTAATAATAATACATTGTACGCATTGAATTAGAGTTCTGGTGTATTTAATCTCTAAATTCAAATTCAAATTCAATGACTTTTCGCAAGTACCTTGATATATCATTCTATTGCATTGGTGTCTGCGCCCGCATATATCGTTGTCTATACCATATTCAATATATAGCTTTATATCTATATATACAGATATATAAATATATACAAACATGGTCATTGTTCTATAAATAATAAATTATCTGGATATCACAATTAATTTTCCACTGTCACCTCATGTGGTGGCATACATAATTCAGCAGCCAGAAATACGATGCCAGTTCACCGGTTTGCATTGTCCCGATCGCAATTGTCCTGTGTGTTTGTCTCTGTGTGTGTGTGTGTGTCTGCGGGACTCGTCGTTCTGATGCGTTGCGGTGCCACATATATTTCAAGCGCACATTCGCTGCTAAATATACATCATTTGCACAAGCACATGCGTATTTTATATAGCATATATATATAATTCTATATATATTATGTTTATGTTATATACGCTTTTTGTGTACGGCACCGACCGACCGTACAATAAAGTTTCGAAAGCAATTTCATTATTAAAAAACTCACACACATACACACACACACATGCACAAAAAGACACATTAAAACGGTTCTGCAGCTGTACCGACAAGACTTTTTAAAAACTTTTTTATCGTCCTTTTTTTGAGTTTGCCAAAAGCTTTGAGTCACATTTCGAAATGTGTGCATTGTGTGTTTGAAGAGGGTCTCCTTGAATTTTCGAATTTTAATATTATTATTTTCAAAACATATGCGCTTTATATACTCCTTTTGCGTTTTTTCCATAATTTATTCAACATTATGCAACATCCCTTGTCCACAGACACTTGCTCACATTCAATTTATCGTTATTCGACTTACGGTTGACATCGCAATTACTGAAATTGCCAATATACCAGCTAAATAATTACTTTAATATACACTAACTTACAACACACAAACAGAGAGCATACGAGCATCCATAGCAACCCCATTGAGTTTACACTCGGTGCCCCAGCTTAGCGCCCAATTAATTTGCTCAAGCCTAATCGTCCTAAAACTCGAAATGGTCTGTCATCATAATTAACATCGATTGGCCCTTATGCTCGTTCGTGTGCGCTCAAACTCCGTTGTTCTTAACGCCATTGCCATATATTTAAATAGGACACCCTCTAACCACCATTCATTCCCACCTCATGCACCCCAAACAAACAAAATAGTTTTCGAGCGTCATGTAATATAATGGTGGCGAGCACCGATTTTTCGACGTGCCGCAGCGACAGGCGCGCGCGCGACGTTATTCTATACGAAACCGCTTTGCCGTACGACAAGCTGGTGTATAGTGGTAGAGTGGAGCTTTGAGGGGGATGGCGGTGGTGTTCATGAGTGGGTGGGCGTGCAGCGTGCGCACGTGTAATTATGCAAATTTATGTAGCAATTTCTATGCGCACTGATTGATTGTTTTAGTATAATATAGCTTCGAGAGCGCATACAGCTCAGAATTGCAGTGGCAGTGGCAGTGCCGTAGAAAAGTGTATAAACGTGATCCATTTGGTATTTGCATTCGTAAACCGACGGCACGACGTCACCGTCGGCGTCGTCTAGTCCGGGAATCTGTGCGCTCGCCAAACTGAAGCACCCCATGCGCAAAAAGCTTCGCGACAGACGCCTGCACACGATTTACGTGAGCAGACAAAAACAATTTTATATATAGATAAAGGTAGTGCTAACTAACTGCTATTTACAGTTGAGATTTTGAAGAAAAAATAACACTTCAGAATTGTGATTGCGAAATACGGATCTTGAATAACCAAATATACAGAATTGATTTTCCTGGATCGATATTTTTTGACAAATTATTATTTTGTAAAATAAATAGTACAAAATTAAATCAGTGATGATCTCTTTTTTTTTCGAAAAAAGATGTTTCACTTTAGTTAAATAGTAAAATAAAAATTCAAAAAAATAAAAATTAAGGTATTTTTCTCTAAAAACAAGCGAATATCTTTTATTACAAAGGTTAAAATGATTTACCAAATTTAATGTCTAAACAGCTGCAAACGACAAATTGTAAATACAAACGATACACTTTAAGGTCACTTTTTTGATAGGAGAACAAAACTTACAATTTATTCCAAAATCAACCAAAAAAATCCAACAATTTTTTGGACAAATTTTCGTCATATTTTAAAAATTGTAATATTAATTTAATTATTTTATCATAATATTTAAAAAAATGTGTTTATATAATTGATGATACCATTTTTTTGGGATTTTAGTGGAGTTTTTACTTATAGAAGCATTCCACGTGAAATCGAAAATCGACCGGAAATGAGGTTTTATTTATTTGGTTTTTGTTATATTTTAATAGGTTATATGCATAAAAATAATACCCAGAACTTTTTTTTTTACTTTTCGAAATATAACAAGCAACATTTCGTCCAAAATGACGTGTTACGTTGGTTTTCAGAAATTATACTGTAATATCTAACAGATCAATTTTCTTCAAAAGTTTCAATTCTATAGATAATAAAAAAATAAATATTTTTATAAAATTCAATCTTATAGTAAACATCCTGCAAAAAAAGATAGCGTTTTTTTTGTTTCTCGGCAATTTTTTTCAAAAAAAAACTTCATGTTTATTTAATGGCCTTCAAATATTAAAAAGTAATTTTAAAAAATATAATTTCTTTTCTAAATAAATATACTTTTTTAAAACTTCAGTGTCTTATTAAACACCTTGCAAAAACTGTAGAGAGTGTTATTTTCTTTATGGCAGCATTTTTATCAAAAATTAAACTACATGGATATTTTACTATGTTCTTTTAAATGACCAGTAAAAATTAAAAGGTGTTTTTTTATAAACTTTAAGGTCATAACAAACATCCTTCAAAATAATACGAAAGTGTTCTTCTTTGTTTGGTTGCAATATTATTTATCCATGTAGTTTTACTTTAGAAAAAATATTGCATTTAAAATTATAATAATACTGTCTTTAATTTTTCAAGATGTTCAATATGACATTTGAGTATTGAACAATATATATATATAAATATTTTAAACCCTTTTTTTAAATGACTTTTAAATTTTTTAGGCCATTTACAACATATTTAATTAACATATTTTTGTAATTTTATTTTAAAAAATATTACAGCCAAACAAAGGAGAGTACTCTCTTTATTTTTTGTAATATTTTTTTGACAATAAAGTTTAAAAAGTTATAAATATATATTTCAACCAACTTTTTAAAAAAACATCAGTAAAATATCCATAGATTAATTTTAAAAAAAAATTACAGCCAAAGAAAGAATAAAACTTTGTTATTTTTTTGCAAGATGTTTAATATGTTTTTTTTATTTATTTTTTTTATTTTAACGTCTATTTAAAAATAATCTGTAAAATATTCATGTAGTTTTGTTTTAATAATTCAGCCAAACTGAAAATACACTCTCTTCAATTTTTGATGGATGTAGTAATTTTTAAAATAAATAATACCAAACAAATAAAACAGTACTTACAAACGTATGTGATTTCAGGTGGAACGCTTCTCCCACGCAAAATCACACAGATCGCTTGCAATTTCGGGCCTTAAACGATCAAGTAAAGAAGGCCGTAGAGCCCTTGCTAAATACAAGGCAGCTTTAAAAATAATGGAGCCCCTGGGCAACTTATCTGCCTCACTGAACTCACAGGAGACTAAGGATCTGGTCTGGGCAAGTGAGAAACAAGCAGAATGGCTAAAGAGCAAAAGATCCACTTTTGTCAACACCTTTGAGGAAGCAGCAAACAGGAAACTATCGGAGAAGCGGCAACTCTTCTCTAAAGAGCAGATTCTCAGCGCAAAACGGCGGAAGGACCAAGGCTCCAGAGACAACACAAATCCTGGCCTCTCAAACTCTGTACAAAAGGACAAGACCATGACAGACACACTGCTTGAAAACGCGCTGCTGGTTGCCCTCGTCGACGTGAACTCTTGATACGGAAAATAACCAGAGGAAAAATGGGAGCTTGTGGAGATGAACCTTATCCAAGCCATGGTGAAAGGGAGTGTGGAGAGTGAGAAGCTTCCACAATTCGACAGCGTAGGGTGGCTAAACGACTGCAAGATGTTGCAGTGTAAGGATAGTCAAACACTGAAGTGGTTGAAGAAAGAGACCTCACGGATGACTTCAGAGGAACTGTAGGATGGGGCCCTTTTGAAAATAGTCCCAAAGGCAGAAGTACCAGCTGTACAGAAGACAAAGGTTGTCATACCACGGGTTGTGTCTCATGATAGTGCTCTAACAATAATAGTAGGCCAGGAGTCTGTAAAATGACAGGTATACATCCTGCAGATAATCGAGGCAACTAAGGTGCAAATGTATGCGCATAAGGGGAAGATGGATATCCATTTGGGTCAAACGACGCATAAAAACCTAACCGGACACAGCAGGAAAAACGACAGAAACGACATTACCGAACCCAGCTACCCAATAGACCGCATCCGGGGCTGTATCTAATACGGACTCTTTGATTCTATGATTCACATAGAGACCAATATTGAGAGTGACTCCGATGACGGCCTCGACGAGGAGCTGGACAGCTTAGATATGGATGTGAAGGTAACCGGAGGAACGTCATCCAATGGCGGGACTCAAAATCAGGTAGATAAACTTGCACCTTATAACTAACTCTGGATTAGGACAGCAGGGTGTTAAGTGAGCAAAGATACGTGGCCAAAAGTGAACCAAGAAACTTATTGCGCAATCGAAAACGGAAAGCAGAAGTAGGGTAATAATACTGACAGGACACTGTCTACTGCAAAAAGGACACGTGCATAAAATAGGTCTGTCAGTCACTAGCAAAGCCACCAACTCAAGAAAGACAGCACTATAGCAAAACTATACTCATGCCTAGGATGGTTTTACCTGGAGTAAAGGAAATAGCGGAAGCATACTGTAATAAACCTGGCTGGATTTAACTAGTTGGTTTGCTATGGTCTATACGTGGTCTATGATCGGTGCATCTTCTGCACCGCCAACGTTATATAACCTAACCTAGGGCCTAGGGCAACCTCTTCAACATTCGACATTTCGTTATTGAAATCAACTAAATACGGTATTAATTAAAGGCTAAAAAATTAGGTATCCCAAAAAATTTTGCACCAAAAAAAAAAAAAATACATCACTATAAATGTTGTGCCTAAAATAAATTAATAAATTAATTAAATGTTACCAAAATAATTTAAAAAAATGGCCTAAAATATATTTGCATATAAATAAATGCTTAAACATTTTTTAGGCCAATATTTTTTTTGTATATTAAATTGGTTATGGTAACGCACAAAAATTATTTGATGATACTAATTTATTCTTGGCAAAAAATGTATTCATGGGAACGAACAGTTTTTTTTTTTTATAAACTTGTTTTTTAACCCATTTTTTTCTTGTTATTGCACACACATTTTATTAAAATGGTTTTAAAACATTTTCTCATTCTTAAATCCCGATAAATTTTTTTTAAATATAATATATTATATTCTAGTACATAATATATTTTAGTTATATATTCGCGAGCGTGTGTGTGTGTTTGTGTTCTGTCTGATTTATGTGTTTCGCGTACTCGCTACAACGCTAATATTTACGCTTAGTCGTAAATAAATGCATGCGTTGCAAAATTTGCAAGACCATCGTATACGGCACCCTACCGTATTACGTTCTGTATGTGCCCGGTGTCCACCAGCACCGCCTCCCCTAAACAAGGAAAATGAGTATGAGTGTGCACACATTATACAAAACTCACACATACACACACACTCACACACACACAGAAACGCCGGGATCAAAACTACAAAGTTCACGATTCGGCCGGACGTAACAAGCTCTCATATTTATTTATTTCGTATTTATAACATGGTTTCTACATTTCCGCGAAAATTCCATTATTCATCTGCGCGTCGTAGCGGGCGGTCATAGTGTTATATAAAATACGCTTCCATCGCAAACACACACACACACACACACACAGAGACCCACAGACACACACACACACACAGCGCATATATTTATGTACATTTGCATTTTGTGTGAGTGGGAGTTTGTAAATATATTTATATGTGTTTATTTTAAGACTCTATGTCTACAAATATATATATATATATACAGAAATGTATATGTCTGAGGGTTGTGCTGGTGTGTGTGTGTGTGCTGACGGTGACGGTGACGGTGACGTCGGGCGACACGGGCGTCGCGTCGGGCAACAAAGTGTGTGTGGCAGGGGAGACGCGCGGTGGCTGAGTGTAATTTGTATACATTTAGAGATTCTCGCGAATTATGAACGCGAGCCAAAATGGAAAAAGGTACACTGAGGTAAATTTGTATGAGCGCGAAAGGCTCTGAAATGGCCTCATTATATAAACATTGCATTTATGGGCGACAGGCGACATGGAGGAATGGTTCTTTTGGTGTGTGTTTTTTTTGTTACATAAAACGAGCTTTTTTATGTTATATGTATAAAGAGCTTTTCACCGGTGATAATGTGTTTGCTCAGAATGACTTTGGTTTTTTCTGAGTGTACCTTAAATAATATTTATTTTCGTAATGCCACTTGACCTACTTCATCGGGTAGTCGATCCAGCCTTATGTCGCTAATGGTAAGACATAACATAGGAAAAACTCTGAATCTCTAAGTTGTTATGATAGTTTAAGTCCAGCAGATGAACCAGGTACACAGCCGATAACAGTTCAACGAATTGCGAGTTGAGGTACACTTTATATTCTTCTCATAAGGAGGAAAAATAATTTCAAAATTGCAGCCGCAATTTTTTTGTGTATTTTTTACTGTAAAACCGTGTAGGAATATAAATTGAATATGGTGGATTAATAAAATTAGTGCCTCTATATATTATGTTATAAAATCGCTTCTGTTAAATAATTAGTGTAAAATCACGACAGCCGGAGTTTCAACGATATCTGAAACAAATTCAGTGTAAACGGGACAATGATTTAGTTATATACACTACCTATTAAAAGTATCGTTCCACCTAAATCTGTAATATTAGAACACTCGAATTATTATCAGTAGATTTTGATACTGTTTAGATTTTTTCCCTAAAAAAGTTTTTTTTGTTGATTTACTAAATAATATTATTAATAAAATGATTAAACTATTTTAATAAATCATGGCATAGCTGAATATACTTAATTGCCGTAAAATAAAATGACTTGTAAATTATTTCTCTTGTTTTGTAATTAATATTAGCAATAGTGTAATATCAAAATATATCCATAAAGTGGCATAATGCCAAAAAATCAAAAAAATATACTTTGATTCTTTATAAATCGCAAACATCA
The DNA here is from genome assembly GCA_010015015.2 of Bolitophila cinerea. Lineage (NCBI taxonomy): Eukaryota > Metazoa > Arthropoda > Insecta > Diptera > Mycetophilidae > Bolitophila > Bolitophila cinerea. Next base: position 8,537 of record JAAAKO020044126.1, read on the forward strand.
TAACGACAACCAGGTTACGGAGACAAAATATCACCAATTTCCGGATAGACCAACGAATAGAAAACTTATCGGAACAAAAACGGTTGTTATCGGTACCAAAAATTTGTGAGAATCTTTTTCCGCACTAGCATTCGCCATCGGAATCAGACAAAATTAAAAATTCGTTAAAAGGAGCAAAAGAATAATACGAAATGACCACCTGAAAGTCCGGACATTACCCGATCGAGAACATGTGGTCATTCCTGAAGATTGAGATTGGAGCGAAGGAACCGGGGAGCATAGGTGATTTTAAGACTTCCATATTGAATCCTCAGTTTTTAAAAATGCCGTTAGCTGATTTTTCAAAAAGATTTTTTTAGGTGGTAGTACCGAAATGGGTCTATAGAGGCTGTTGAACTAAAGTAGAAACATACTTTTAACAGGCTATTTCATTGTTGCTGAATTATTATTATTATAAAAAATACAATTATTATAAAAATCTTACCAATGTAACCCTGAGACAAAATACTATATCAATATATTTTTATATCGAAAATGCAATTCAAAATAGTGTAGAGCGATTCTTTATATTTATATATATAGAATGTGACCGGCGGCTTGATTTTTTGTTTTACTTTAAAAACTTGTGAAAATGCCTAACAAACAGGAAATTATGCTTTTAAGATCATAACAAATCTTTTAGATCCGCTGTAACGACAGTATATCGTAAATAAATAATGTTTTTTAGGAATATTTTTATATTTAAATCTAAAAACTATATATTATAGGTTTTTTTTGTTGGTTTAGACTTTAGAGTTTTATATTATAATTTTTATTTTCAACACATCTTATGTGGATTAGATCAGAATTAGTTTTATAATAATCTGAATGAAATGCTATATAAAAACGGAATGGGGAGTTGCGGAAAAAGAATGCAGAATTTCGATATAAACTGGTTCCTTTTTAATACTAAAATCCTATTCTTTTTTAATATTTAAATCTTAAAAATGTTTTTTTAAGACAATTTAGGGGCCAAAGATTAAAAGAGAGCTGGGGTAGATCATACTGTTACGGATTGGAACACTAAAGCACAATATTAATCCTATACTGGTCGTTATGCCGTGTCGTCCTACAGTACACAAATAAACATCATTGTAATCTGACCGCTTTATTCAGTATTGTAGGCCAACCATTTTCAGTTTACAAAATATTTTTTAAATTTTATTTAATTAGATGGTACCTTATTTACAAAAAAAATCAGTAATGGATTTTGAATTTAGTTTTAAAGCAAAAGGGAAAGAGGGAATGTTTTTTATGCAATAATAATAAATGAATACTTATTCAGCAAATTAAAACTGAATATTTTTAGATTAAAATTTATTTATTTATTTTATAAAATAAAATTTAGCAAACTTCGACGGACGGTAGGCCGACGAGAAGAATTATTACTTTTTGTAATTTGATTTTTAAAACCCGGATTTCAAGAAGTATCCAATTATAAATGTATTTTTCACTTTATTGTTAACCTAAGGTTTTTTAATAATTAGGGTATATACCTAATGAAGGCAGCGCAGCAATATTTTTAAAATATCTAGAAACTTCAGTGACCATGTTTTATAAAATAAAGACAAAATAAAGACTTTAGTACCTTTAAATATTTTATTTTGCAAATGCATATTATTTTTATTAAAAATTTTATTCGTCTTTAACTTAAACTGATTACAATTTACGGTTTTTACTATAAAAAAGAAAAGTCATTTATTTTTATATATGTATTAGTATTAGTATTTGGAGAATATCTGTATTTAGAAAACATAAAAAATAAGAAATACAAAATATTTATTTATAAATAGTATTTAAAAAAGTATGACTTATTTGAAATTTGTATTTAAAATACTAGTTTTTTTAAATACTATTTAAGTCTGTGTTGAAATTTTCTATTACAAGCAATTAGTCTTTAAAAATTTATAAATAATTAGAAAAAATAAATTCTAAGCATTCTCTTGTTATAAAAATGTATATTTTTATAATGTAAGATTTCCTCTACACTAAGGACTGAGATCGAAAAAAATTCTAACTTTGAAATGTTATAAACATAAATTCTCCAAACAGACAAACAAAAAGTAGAATTTATGATATATTGCTGTTAGTATTTTTCCGATATGTAAACTTTAGTTTGAGTTATGAAATCGAAACTGAAAAAAACGCGAATTAATTGTTCGATTTTCTAAAGAAAATCTGGGATGGAGTCAGAAAACCATAGCAAACAAGGCAATAGTTTCACAAAAAAACGGTATCAAATGTTCTAATGGAATTTGATAGAAACTTAAACTTTGCCAGAAAAATCGGTTCTGGAAGAAAAAAAGGTTTTGTATGTCCACAGAAGTCGAAGAAAATCATTTCTTTCTTAGAGAAGAATCCAAGGCTGTCGAATCAAAAATTAGCAGCAAAAGCAAGCTGCAGCGAGTATTTAGTTCGCAAAATCGAATCAGCTGCGGGACTTAAGACTAACAGAGTACAGTCAGTGTCTGACAGGAATTCCACAAAGGACCTGGAAGCACTGCGCCGAGCTATAAAGTTGAAGTCAGATTTTTTCTCAAAATTCGATTGCTGTGTTATGAACGATGAAACATATGTATTGTCAAGATTCTCCCAATTGCCAGTTCAGGAGTATTATACCGTAAAAGAACAAGTAAAAGTCGAGAAACAATTTAGAACAAAACAAAATTCAAAGTTCTTCAAGAAGTCTCTCGTGTGGCAATTGGTTTGCACTTGTGGGCTTAGAAGTCAGAGTTACGTAGCTACTTGAAATATTATTGGTGAAATTTATGTTAAAAAGTTCCTCCAGAAAAGATTGCTGCCACTTATTTTAAAAAAATTATACTTTCTTTGGCCTGATCTAGCATATTGCCACTACAGCAAAGTGTCCCTCAAATGTTGCGAAGACAATAACATCGAAATAGTTCCGAAGGATGGCAACCCACTAAATTGTCCAGAGCTTCGCCCTGTTGAGAGATATTAGGATTTGATCAAAAAATTGACGGAACAAAGATGGAAGCCAAAGACGAAAAAGATTTCAGAATTAAATGGAATGGAGTCAGCTAGAAGGTCTCAGAAGCCACCATAAAGGCGCTAATGGCAGGGATACTGGAGAAGCTGGCAGATTTCTACAAACATAAATAATCAAATTATTTGTGTTCACTTATTTAATCAGAAATTTAATTTGCTTTTTAAAACTGTTTGCATTTTTTTAATTAGATAATGGGTTCAAAGTTAGGTCAATTTAAA
>JAAAKO020044137.1:0-11802 GCA_010015015.2 Bolitophila cinerea
ATTATTTTTTTCGGTTTCTACTGTACTACATTTCAGTCAGTCTTTAGTCGACAGCGGAACTGGTCGGACCTACGCACGCACACACACGCAAAACGTCGTCCATCGCACGCACGCGGAGGAAACAAACTCCAACACACACACACGCACACAATCGCCGCGCGGATTTTAATTCTATGTGTGTGCGCACTCAATCGTATCCGATTTTTAATTCGTTTTTGTTTTTTTTTAATTAATAAAACACGTTTATTATTATTCTCGTCTGTGCTACCATTTTTTTTAATAATATTTTTAATAAATATTAAAAATTATTTTAAAATATATTCACACAATTATTTAAAAAAAGTTTTCTGAGTGTATATGTGTGAGTCTCAATGATTAGTGGATTTTTTAATTTGTCTTTTAATTAAATTAAACTATTTTTTTCTCTCTAAATTGGATTCGATCGTCAAAAGAGATTGATTGCGATCGCGTGTGTTTGTGTGATCATCATTGGCGTGTCGATAAGCATCAGCACACATACACATGCATATGCACACACACATACACAAATCCACTGAAATATACCGAATCGAAGTTTAGCGGTGGTTTATGTGTTGTTGTTGTGGTTAATCGGTATTAATTTATATTTTGTTTATGCGCGAGTGTATGTGTGTATATCCACCTACACATAGAAAAGATATAACTATCTATTTTATAGTATATATATATAATAACGAGAAGGCACGACAAGTGCGCGGGCGCAATCATGTATTTATCAGCTGCGCGCTCGCACGCATAAAAAGATAATTCGCCAGTCGGTCGGACGCGCGTCAAACATCGCGCGAGTTTTAAACGTCATTTTAATTGTGTAATTTGTTGTTGTTGTTGTTTTTGTTATTGTCCGAGAGCGGGCGAATACACTCGGACAACGATCGACACAACACAAAATATAACAACAAACCAAAATAACAGTTCGCGTCGAGAGCGATCGATCAAAAACGATCGATTGCGCAAGTTTAACTAAAAGTGCGCATGATCACGCATGATCACGCATGATCACGCATGATCCTCCTCATCGTGGTAAAAGTGCGTAAATTGGTGTAAATTGGTGTAAATTGGTGCACGCCGTAAAACGCATATATAAATAGAGAATACCAATTTATGTATATATTGTGATCAAGTGCGCGATCGCGGACGATCAAAGAGACAAACACACGAAGGCACGAAGAGATCTGCAAGGCATTTATGCAAATTTAGAAATAAGATAATCAACACAGACGAATAAATATATATACACTTGTTTGAGCGTGTATGTGTGCAGCGTGCATTCTCTCCGTGTGTCGCACGACAGTGTTGCCGAAAAGCAAGCACGCGAACACTCTCTCAGACACTCACACACACACACATACATACAGTTGCTCTACTCTATTCTATACCACACGCAGATATCACCGCCGCGCTGACGAGCGACAACGATTACCTCGAGAAAAAAGAGAGCCGCCACCGTGAGAGAGAAAGAGAGTGAGAGCGTCGTCGGTTTTCCGCTCTGCAGTACGCGCGCGCCCTGCGATCGTCTCGAGAAAATCGTTTTCGTGAAAACGCCAATTGCATGCGGTACGTTCTCAACGCAACGACAACGACGCGACGCGACGACGACGACGGACGACCGTTTGCTCTGCTTCTTGCTGTATAAACATTTTCATTAACGCGAGAGTTCAGTCTTCAGTCTATGGTCTATTTCCAAGCAGGCTTTCTCGATCTCAGCCTCAGACGGAACGCGCGCGCGATAGTGTGTGTGTGTGTGCTCGCCTTTAAAGCATATATATACAATATATATTTATTTATAAATTTTTATATATATATATATATATATTAAAAAAGCTTAAAAAAAATTAAAAACTTATAAAAAAGAATCCAATTTTTAAATAACGCTTTTAATAAAAAGTAATTATTAAAAAATCTAAAAATAAAAAAAAACATTTTAAATAATTCAATCGAAAACTTATGCATAAAATTATTATATTATTATATTATATTATTTTTTAAATTTCCAAATAATATTTAAATATCTGGATAAACTCAATTACATTATTTTTATGATATATAATATATTTGTTTTTAATTTTGTTCCTAATTTTTTATACAATTTTACATTTGTAGAGAGGCGATTTAAAAAAAAAAAAAATCAAAAAATCGAAAAATCGAAAAATCGAAGAAAATTGATTTTTTTGGAGAATCGATTTAAATCGATTTTTTTTAAGAATCGACCAGCCCTAGTCTAGAGTACCTGCATTTGTTTGCAATTTAATATAGTTAACGCGGTTTCTCTCTTCTTGTCTTTGTGTTTTTGTTAAAAAAGAAGATGTTGATTGTTGTTGTATACTGAAAATGTTTTAGGGTCTATTTCATGCCGCCGTTGACTCAATGAATAAGGTACAAATATAAAATAAATATTATGTATTATGCTGTAGGTACCGTATGCTGAGATGGCATACGCAAATACAGATATAATACCATAAAACAAAAGCCACCACAGATTACAAGTATAGCAAAATCAATAAAATCTACAAATAAATGTAAACACACATGTCCTTGACTTCTTGACAATCAAGAAGAATATGCATATCGAGAGTCGATATTTAGTACAAACCTCAAACAATGCATAAATCGAAGACCAAGAACAATTATTACATATTTTTAATATTTGCAAATAAATATTAAAATCGTAGTATTTGCAAATTTAATTTCAATACTATGAATATTTCTTAAAATATTCGTAAAATTATGAATATCTGCGAATGTAAGCTTTATATTTCTGTATTAGTAAAAAAATCTAGATATTGCCAATATCCTAATAATATTTGTGATATTATAGAAAATATTCTTGATATATTTTAGGATAAAGATAATAATAATAATAATAATAATTTATTTTGTATGACATGCTAGAACACGTTTGGAACATCACGGTCATTCTTAAAGCTTGCCAGGTCATGTTCGGAGCATGCTCGATCACAAAGTTATATATATATCGATATCGGTACAAGGAGTTTAATATAAAGGTTCAATCATAATAAAAAAGATTAAAGCAATCAGCTATGGTTCAGATCACAAATTATATTAAAAATCAAAACTATTCTTCTAGTTCGATCTTGATGCGAGCACTTGGAGCATCCTCAACTGCAGTCTCCGAGCATGCTCAGAGCACGAGCATGAAAAAGCATGCTCGGAGTACAGACTCGGAGAGTGCTTGCGAGCTTGGGCAGTCACAATTCGTATACACTTGCTTGTGATGTGCGTTCATAAATGTCCGAATCAATATGACTCCTAGTTAAGTTGAAATACACATCACTAAGAAGTGTCGGCAGAGGTTGAAAGCACAAATCGGAGGCAATGTGATACAGGTATACGAGCTATTACTATATACTAACTATAAACTAAAGGTATAATATACACATTTGTATTATAACATGAGCACGTATAATTTGATTTATAGAGAAAACATAGGTTGCTATAATAGAAAAAATATGACTAGTTCTAATACTAAAACCCTAAACCTATTTTTTATTTTAATGACTATTTCGGTTTTATATCGACTATTTTGTATCTTGTATTAAATAAACAACGATTAAATGGCAACCACAATAACCTTTAAGACGAATCACCTAAAAAATGGCTATATTATTTACATATATATATATATATATAAGGAATGGCAATTGCATGAAAAAAAAACGATTATCGATGCATCGATTAATCGGTCAAAAAACATCAATTCCGACATAATAAGAACCATCAACCTCTGCTGAAGTAGATGGAGTGCAGGTTGTGTATGATTCTGCAGAGATTCCAGTTGCAAACGGAATCCAGATTAAGCTGGTTCATTGCATGACGCAATGCCAGTTATTATAGCCGCGGCGTCTCGAAATTGACCGATTTAAAACGAGGATTCAAAAGAGTTGGGAAATACCTTGTACACGAACAAGGTATTTTGCATACCTTGCATTGCTATACCTTTTTTCGCACTTTGCATTACCGCACTGTTTAAGAATTAAGCGGCAATTTAAATGGATGTTGAATTATATACAAAATTATGTTGATTGATTATTGTTCTTTCAGTTAAAAAGGGCTCGAAGCTAAGCGAATGGAAAGAAAAGTAGTTGATTGAAATACTAGCAAAAAATAAACAAAAGACTAGCAAAAGAATTTCATTAGGCTTTAAGAACGTCCGCCTGCGCTTATTCATAAATTGGTTTTGAGATTAAAAAAAACAAAAGTTGTGATATATAGTGCAATTGCACTGTACATAAATATCCGAATAACATTGGCGTATAGGACTTGGCGACACAATTTGTATGTAATTTGTCTGTACATTCATTTATGGCTCAAAACTTTGATCGAATATATGTTTTGTTATCAAGCGTGTGTTTTTATTCAAACGAGATTCGCACAAGCGATGACGAAGACAATACGACGAACACGAGATCGCCGCTCGTGTCAAGCCGGTAGAGATGTGTAGTGTAACTCGATATTAAACGAATAATAAAAATCGACCATATTATTCACTAGAGATTTACCAGATACTGAACTTCAAGGAATAAACACAAAAACAAAATCGAACACCAACAGTTATTTAAAAAGTACTATTTTGGATGTGAATTATTTTTAGTTTTTTATTTATATAAAAATCCTTTTTTTATGCACGATTTGAAACACAAAATAAACGCATAATGCCTTCAAATTTAGAGTACGTATCGGTAGTATGGAATCTGGTTCACGCAGTGCATTTTAATAGTTTAGAGTCTATACAGAAGAAATTTCTTCTGTATGTACTTCGAGTGAGGTGGTTAGGGATGACAATTTTGAATTTTGCGGACCGTTTTGGGTTTTTGTCGCTGAGTCACTTGCAGTTAGACGTAGGAAAGCGGGTGTGTTCTTCTCATTTGACATTTAATCACATCGCATCGACGCACCAAATTTGGTGTCACTAGTTCAATTTAATGTACCTGCACGAGTTTTGCGCTAGCAGGACTTCTTCAAAGTTAAAGAAGCGCCAAACTTTGTATGGTCAAGCAGAGTGAATGAATAGTATGAGCTTGTTTGACTTTAACATCTCGCAAGACGCGTTCCGGCGAAGCATTAGGTCAAACACGGAACCTTGAATTTATTGGTAATGTTTTACAAATCTAGAATTGTTCAGCACTATAAGTCATGTAACTCTATAATTAGATGTTTGGATAATTGTCCCTGGAAGGATTTAATATCTGAGCCTGATTTAGTTTTTTTATTATATTTTTTGATGTAAGCTGCAAGCAGAGTTGAAGGGCAGCTTGCGTGTAAATTATATCCAAACGCAAAAACAAAGTGCAGATCACGTGCAAGGTTTGCACGTAAGCGTAAGGGGCAGCTTGCGTGCAGATATTGCACGTAAGAGTGCAGCTTACGTGCAAATTACGTAATCTGCACGAAAACACTGTGCAGTACTCGTACAAGGTCTGCCATGCAAGTGCAGTATCTGCTTCTGCATCTGCGTCCAGTTTGGCGGCAGTTCGAGTGCAAATTATTGAAAAATGCTTTACGGGATCACCACTTCTGGTGATATATAGTCGATTTAGACTATACCACAGAACATACATAATAAGATGCAGTGTGTGCGAGGTATGTGCCTATTGGGCAGTCCTTGATGCATAGAAAAGCTCGCAGGCCATTGTCATTATCGAAAATACGTTCGAATTCAGCGCAGGTGTTTTCAGTTAAACAAGGTATAGTTTGCCTGTCATCTTTAAAGGTCTGCCGTTATGGAAAATGCAAACACATTACTTAACCTCTGCTTCATCATTATGAACCGGCTCTCATATTACATGTCAACTATTTGGCAAGATATTTAGACCGTGATGTTGTCCAGGTTGGTTGGCTTAATAAGAAAGTTGAGCTAAATCTGGCTGGCTTACATATACAAATTATACAAATCTTCCAATGGTAATATTTTTTAGATTCTTTGGTATAATTCATGCAAACATGCGCGTGTTTACAGAAACAACAAAACATGTTTTTTTTTGAAAAAGGCAGAATATAATAAAAACAGAAATTAAAAAAACAGTTTTTTATTAGACCCGACACTAGTATATAAATATTGCGATTAACCACAAAATTGTCAACTTTATATATTTCAGGCTGTTTGCTACGAGCGGAAAATAACCGTTCATTACGTGCTTGCGAATCTTTGATACAAACATCAGTTCAATAGGTATACGTTCAGTACATAAGAATTATTGAGGGCATATTAAACACGTGGGTAACAACTTTGACCAGTTTACATGTTGTACTGGTTCAGTAGACTTACTAAACATGGGGGTCAAAACCCAATTAACACGTTCAACCTGGCCATTTGCTTGTGGTTACGCAACTGCCATTTTCTCATGCTCGACGTAACAATTTATTAAAAACTAACTAAATTCAAACGTTGTGAAGTAAATGCCACGATCTGAGATTATTCGTCGGGAACGACTATAATAATTGACATATTTTTGAAGCGAGCTGATCACTTCAAGTGTGCTGGCTTGGCTGTCTTTACAGGATATAACCTAACGTATTTCGTGAAAGCGTCAACAAGAATATACTATTGTTTTGATTGCACACTGGGTAATTGGTCGTAACATTTGTCAATGCCTAAATGAACAATTTTCATGAATGAACCGAACCACCAGACTTAAAACGCTTGTACATAAATCCATCACAAAGTTCATAACGATCTTGTTTAGTTATTTCTAGAGTCAATTACAGCGTATTACAATCAATCACGATTCAAAACGGAATTCCTTCTAGATACACCCTAAAACACCGTAAAGCGTAAATTATTGAGAGCGTCACCAATTCAAAACTGTGATATCTCATATAATAAACTGGATGAAGACGACTATTATCTTGTATTTGTATAAATACTGCACCGAACATATGTCAACTAGCATCTGTATACAATACTCACGCATTTCGGATTATTCAAACAGAGAACGGGTGCAGAAACCAAAGCATCACGATGTTGACTAAATGCAGACGAAACAATTCTTACTGACCACAACTACAGAATATTTTTTTTAATAAATCCAACAGGAAATTCGCAATACGAGAAAGATGGGACAAATCGTCAAAAATATGAAAATACACCAAGGCAAGTATCTTTAGGGTTTCGAGGTGTAGGATATTCTCTAATAGCCTGAATATATCTGTCGTTAGGTCAAATGCCTATTGAACTCGCTGTGTATCCTAAATAATCCATTTCTTGATACAAGAATTTCCATTTTGCTATCTTTAGTTTCAGTTAGTACTCACGTAAACATACTCGTACACGTTTAATTAAAGACAAATGAAACACTGGCTATGTAGTGGCCAAAATAATATCATCGAGGTATTCAGGTATTTCAAAACGTTTTAGGAAATCACCAAATATTTATGTAATAAAGCACTGGAATACCGATGGAGTATTTTTAGAACAAAAAGAATACGTAAGTATTATAGTAATGTTTATTAGGTGTGACAAACTCAGTATATTTCACAGACTCAGATGACATCTGAACATGACATGACATGACATCTTTCAAATCGTGAACTGAAAACTAATGTCACGAACAGTCAGCTTGTTTAGCCTTCGATAAACAATACACATTCGCGTTTTGCCACTTTCCTTTTTCACTAAGACAATAGGCGAAGGTAATTGGGAATCTCTAGGCTGAATGAGACGATCTTTCAATAACTCATCAATCATTTTCTGCACCACCATTTTTTTCATGAACCGATAAACGAAGCAGTGCACAATGAAAAGGCGTATCGGATGTAACTCGTATTTGCATTAAATGAACAGATGGCAGAGCAGAGACACGATCAGACTCGGTTAAACAAGAAGCGTATTGTAATATTAGACATCTCGCAATTGTATACTAGAATTGGGTCCAATATCATAACACAATTCATTTGAACTGATCGTACAAATATCTTTGAAATGTGTATACGGAAGTTCATCAGCAATATCCACAGTTACCACTTTAAATGGCAAATTAATCTCTGGATAAACTTTATCTTCAATTGACCGCAACTCATTCGACGTTGTGATCGAAGAAAACTCATCGCCAGACACCATTATATATATATATATATTATATTTGGAAACATCAAAAGCATGAAATTAAGAATCAATAAATACATTTATTTGTCGTTCTTTGGACATTCTGCTGTTATTAATCAATAACGGTTGCATAAGTTTTATTTTAAATATATTAAGATAATTGCGTCCTAGTAATAACGGCATTCGAAGAACATCATCCCGAAGCATAAATACATCAATAGTTTTAATTCGTCCTCGTATTTTTATATTACAATTATTTTTTTCAAACGTTGATAATTTTATTGCTGCAAGACCGCGAAATTGTTACAAATAAAGTTTACCACATTGCACACTGTCAAGAAGGCATGACCGACGAACAAAACTACCGACATCAAAAAGAGCACAAACGTTATAGATCAATTCATTTTCATGGTTACCAAACACAAAGGATCGCATAATACTTCCAGTTCAGTATCATCATCCACGTGAGCAGTAGCAACTATATTTCCATTCTTCGTTATATAAAACTATATTTTCGTAATAATAAAACCCATTTACACTACTCAATACAAAAATACTTGTGAGGCTTATCGGGAAGATACTGTTTCATGTAACTTTCCGGCGCACACGCCTATATAATTTAAGGCGGCTCGCATCAAACGATCAGTTACCGATATGTTGATATATGTGTGTGTGTGTATACTTGAAATTAAAATGTTAGTTTTTTGGTATGCAGAAACAATTAGATCTCAGTGGAGACGACATTGTATTGAAGAATATTGCGAATTAAACTATTGTGTATATTGTATATTTGAAGTTGTAAATAAAAATTTAAAACTCGAACCTTGAATTTTATTGTGCGCAGCGATCGTATCAGTATCTATGACCCTTAGTACCACACAACTGTTCATCAATAGATAGACATTTCCCAAATGGAACTTTACCAAAATATTTTAAAAACGTGTCTATATCTGGTCTAATCTTGAAAAGTCTGTCTTGATTAGGATAGCTCTTTGGTAGAATTTGTTTGACATGGTTTATATTTATAACCCAGAACTTAATTTCAGTATCGATTCATCGAAAAAAGAGCATTCTAATAAACTGAAAGACCGAGAATTTATATTCTGCGCCGGGTAGAAATATGGCGTAAGAAATAAAACAAGTAATGACGTATGAATACGTTTGATTTGAAATGAGATTGTTGTAGTAAACGCCTATCACCGTCTGTAACTACAAAATTTTGTTTTTATTTTAAATTTAAATTTTGCGAAGCTCTGCACTTGCATAATAAAAGGTTAATTGCGACCATTTTCTTTAATAACATTGAACATAAATTTTCTTTTCTTTATCCTGTCTACATAAAACACAAAATCCTATTTCCCACTAAAACCTCCTCGCATTTTATATTTTTATTGCATCGTTTCGAGTTTCATTTTATTGTTTGGCTTTATTATGGTATAAACTATAACTATGTGCAATTGTGAATTGTAAGTTTAATTTATACGAGTATATACGGGTAACCTTAATACCCATCACATGTCCATTTCCATAAAATCTTTAATATATAATACTATTTTCTGTAAATAAAATAATCACACACACATAAAAGCAACCAACTAAAGGTGTTATTTTGTTTTATTTTCAACATGTTTTATGTTTTATGTTTTATGTTTTATATTCAAACAACTGCTCAATCATAAATAAACCCTCAACGTAATATTAAAAAAAACATCAATTTAGCGCATTCCGTTAAATACAGCAATCGCTATTAAATGTGGTAAATGCACCTCATAATTTATGTTTATATTAAGTAGACTGTCATAGAGCTTATTTTTTAATTAGAAACAAATTTTATTATATATGAGCATGTTTTTTTCTCGGTGAGCACAGAGTTATTTTAAAGTTCACATTACTTTGTTTTAGGATAACATAATTTATAATTGTTCTATTAAATGGAATCCGTATCCTTGAACGGCCCACGTTCCAAACGCATTCACCGAAATAAATAAAATCCGTATCTTAAACGACCTGCATTGCTAACGGACGTACATAGGCCTTCTTATTACACCTCTATCATTATATGCATTTTGAATAATTTATACACATGAGAAATATCTGGATAAATATCGAAAATGTGTGAATTCGAGTAGTAACCGCGTAAACATCAAAGGCGTAAGCTATATAGCCTAGATACACGAAAACCCGTACCCGCTCAAGTGAGCACACCAGCAAAAACCCTTGATACGTATTGAACTTAATGTACAAGACGAGACACGCACATGCAAAGCCATCCGGCTGTATAAATTCCGACCAGCTCCAAATTAAATTACCGACCCTGAACCATCGCCTCTGTAATCACAAGGGCTATTATTTAATATTGGCGCCTTTCACATTAACTCAAACAATGTGAGTTTGTATGTGTGTTAGTGGAGGGGGGTTATGTGCGTGTATTAAAAAATATAGTTTAGACAAAATGCAATAAACTGTTATATATACATTATCTTTTAAAAGGGCGTAAATGGGAAAATACTGGTCAGGAAATATTTATTTTACCTCATAAATTAGGTATTTAATAAAACAATATTCATTTTTTATTTTATTTTTATTTAGTGTATATTTTGTTATTACTAAAACAAAATATATTTAAATTAAAAAAAAATGTAGAAATAGGCATAGTAATAAATACGATATACATTTTAGAAATTAATAATTTATTTTAGTTAATTACTTCATAAACAAAATAAGATTTTGAATCTCGGTAAGAATGAAATTATTTTGAACCTTTTGAATACAATTATTTTGTTCTTTAACAAACCCAATCTGCATTCATTGGCGCAGAAACGTGTTGACAATATTCAACTAAGATTTCAAAATTTGGTTCCCGGAAGAAGAACCGGAACGAAAAAACAGTATCTTGTTCAAGTTCTTCGGCCAGCAAAATTGCTCGTTTACCTTAGCCCGCTCAATCTCTACTCCTCTTTTATATCATACAACTTCTCAAGTCTCTCACTCAAAAACCGACAAACCGGTTTTATAATCTTTATTTGATACGTATTTAACAATTATGTTGAGACATCCTGTAAAATAATTTTCTAACCAAACAAAAAAGTTTAGGTGATCATTCCTAATTATTTATCGATACCTTATCGGTTATCATTTAGGGATAGCTTTGGAGTATATGCAAAAAATTGTTATCCTGTAAAAAAATCTGACTAACAAAAAAAGTTGAGGTGGGCAATATTTATTATTTATTATAAACTATTCGTTAAAAAAATTTTGAACGTCCCGTCATCTGGGATAGCTGTGGAGCATATGCCAAAAAAGAGAGTTCTGAACTGTTAACTGTAACTTTGGCATTAGCAGTTGCTATTGACAGTTTAGACAACTGTCGCCAACTATTTAATGGGAAACTCAAGGATCACCCAAAAACGAAGGACACACTGAACTTTTGTGAGAACTGCCAATCAAAATTAGCTAGATTATCTCTTCTGCATTTTATAGTTATTTATTTATAAATTTAATGTTTGCTAAAACAAAATGTATCTGAATTTTCCGAATTTCTTAATATTTTGAGATTCTGAAATAAAAAATCTCGAGAATTCCCGTCGGGAAATTCCCAAATGCCAACTCGACACATAGCAAATGGAGATGAAAAACGTAACAGGTACCGGTACGGTACAATGAAAAGCAATTTTACTTAAGATTGTGAGATGTGCAACAGACAA
>JAAAKO020044148.1:0-11801 GCA_010015015.2 Bolitophila cinerea
TCGCTACGTAGTAAATGCATTTACTACGTAGCAAATGTAACAAATGTCGCAATTGTATCAAACTGTTTTGATTGGCTTACTAATGTTTTTATGTCTGGCCACATGGAACATTTAGGCATAAGTTGACCTATCAGAATTAAATTACTATATAAAGCTTTAGTTCCATGTGGCTATACAATAAAATCCTAAAATTACCAATTAAAAACAGTTTGCTACATATGAGACATTTGCTACGTAGCAAATAGAAATTTGTGCTACATTTACTACACGTAGTAAATTTGGTATTAAATAAATCATTTGCTACGTTCCCAACCCTTGCTATAAGTTGCATTACCGATTTTTCATAGAGAAAACGCGATGTATGCTCGGTTATACTGAGTCATTCGGTGCGCTATGGGTGTATGTACACAAGTTGTGTATGTGTGGTGTTTGTTACGTCGATAAGTACCCTATCTAGCCTTCCAGTGTTTATACTTCAATGTATAGGACGATCACTCACGAATCGTCAAAATCATGGTGTTGCTATCATGGATGGATTTCGCTAATACGTAGTCCACGCATTAATTACATTTAACAACAAAACAAATATATGTAAACAACCAGTAATACCAACATAACCCCAATAAATTAAAGGTGCGAAAAAACACAGTGCAGTCAAACTGTGGTGCACATATTCACAATAAAAAAGTGCGGTGAATCACAATGGACAGTGCGCTCAATCCTCAGCAACCATCACCAACAAGGCAACAACCATAAATTTTCGTCTCGGCCAAAAATAAAATTAAAAGAAGAAGAAGAACAACAACCATAAATTTGTAGTAGTTGACAGCAGGGAAAAGAGGCTTTGAAAAAGTTCAACAACATATTTTAATTTTAATAATTAAAGCAAACCGATATTGTGGAAAAAAACAAGCAACAAATATCATAAAATACATGTAATTATAAAATAAATTGATATAATTTTTATTGTGAAACCAATTTAGTCAAATTATTTTAAAGAGCAATTAAAAATGGGAGATAAGCCAGAGCAACAGAAGAAACAGCGGGTTGATCTGCAATCACTACCCACTAAACAGTACCTGGACCAAACAGTGGCTCCTATTCTGTTGCACGGACTGCAAGTACTCGCCAAAGAAAGACCAGCCGACCCAATCAGTTTTCTGGCCGCATACCTTCTGAAAAACAAAACCAAATGCGAAGAAAGCATTGCAGCGGCAGCTGCAACAACGGAGAACTCCTAATCGATATAATATGTTTGTTTTGATTTATTCAGTTATCGATAAAACCTATTATGATATATTAACTTGGTAATATAGATTTAGCCTATGTAAAAATACCTTCTGCATTTATTCAAGATATTCAATAACCAATAAAACGTAGTAAATGTATCTAATATTCTATGATTAGAATACACGGATATTTTTTTATTTCTTTAAAATGCTCACCTATTACACAAATACTTTTAATTATATTATTTGAAATTAGTATAGATTAAACCTAAAAACCTCTTCAATGAGCAACGGAATTCGTTTGGCTAAGAGAATAGTTGGCTAATAGTTCTGCCTCGACGTTTTGCAGCGCATTTTGATATTCACAAATTTCGATGGCTTCCCATTCGGCTTTGAAGGCCGCTTTAGGGTCTTGTGGCATTGCACCGGCTGCTCCAGACATTTGCTCTTGCATGGCTTGAGTTTGGTCTGCCGCTATAAAATTAAATATGTTTACCAAATTGTATCTGAATTAACTACAAATTCAGTACCTACCATTGTTTTCTCCTAGAACAAGCGTGTAAATACTTCGCAAACCAAAAACGTTTAGGAAATACCATGACGCAGAAGACACCCAGGCCGCATCTAAAGAGGCCAATTCGACTCCTCGCTGTAACATTGGCTTAAACCTTAGAGTCAATGGAAATGGAACTTTTGTCGTAACAAAACCCGAGAACATCCAATTAATCCAACCTATGAACGAAAATCATGCAAAGTTAAACAAAATAAGCTTGGAAATAGTAAATAAAATTACCTCCAATTACGACCATCGGCAAAACATTAATAAAGTTTCCCTTGACCATATCCGAAAGCATTGCCGTAGAATTTGGGCTCACTGGGGCTCGTTTCTGTGTTTTAAAATAGCCCACGTCTTCGTTATTGAAAAAGTGTCGCCTCATCGCAAACGAAGCTGCCGTCAAATATTTTCCGTTTTCACGCAACAATCGGGCGCGAATCATGGCTTGACTGCAAGGGCACCAGAGTAAATAACGAAAAAAAACAGAAAAAGTTCACAACGTGTCCATTTTTTTTTTTAGTGAATTTACCTGTCTTGAATTTGAGTCAATTCGACTTTTTTCTGTGAGGAAATCAACATTGACACATAGTGCCGGATAATACCCACCAGAAACGTGATTACAACGATCGGAAGAAATACCCAGACCCGAATGTTCGGGTCGATTAGCAGTTCAGTCATCTTATTTGATTGTTTTTACATAAAAACATTGAAATAAGAAAACCCCTACTGTAGGAAAACTATTTTCTTTGGCTGCCTTGCCTTGCGCGTTCTTCTTGATTATGCTTATCACTTGCTCTGTCAAATTCAATTGTCAATTCAATTTTTAAATGGTATCTGTGCTGCCAGACGAAATAATAAAAAACTTGTATGTATCTTTACTGAATATTTTTCCCTAAACTTCAGTAATTTCATAGAAATATATATAGAAACGCCTTAGTGACATTTCTCCATGGAAACGAATGTCCAATCAAATTTGCGTAGTTTTGTGATTGTGTGTGTCAGCCGCACCGCTCGCTTTATGCAGTGGTGTGCAAATACAAAAGTTGCGGTATACATCAGCGATGTTTAAACGCCTACCCGTTGGTAATTTTTTAACCGCCGACGTCGAAAAATTATAGTAGTACACAAAATGCATTAGTATTGAATTGTCTTATACATACAAGATCCACACGAGTTGATTTAAAAAATGTACAATTATGCTGCCCCTTGCATAAAAATGGATGCACGACTATGATAATAGGTACCTAACTAACACATATAAACCGTGTAATCGTGTAAAAATGGACGGAATAGTCGGACATTTTTATATATTTCTATAATAAATTTACAATAAAACCACTGGAATCGTGGTATATTTTTATATACTTTTTTATTTACTTGTAATCATTTCAATGTTGACATTTTATCCGAAAATTAATCTAACAAATTATTAAGTAAAATTAAATTATAAGAACATGATAATTGCTGCTCTTATATTGTACTACTTTAAAAATGTTTTAGGCAGTTCCTTTCTTTCGTTTTATTAAAAAAGATGTATTTTAGAAAAAAATATATGCAAATAGACATAACAAGATTTGTCGGCTAAAAAAATGTATAATCAATTTATATTTAAAAAAAAATCATAAATGTAAAACTTTTAAATTTTTTAAATATATTTAAATGCAAAAACCCAAAATGTTTTAAAATAATCATTTTTAATATGTATTTAAAAAACTTGTAAAAAACTAAATATACAAAAATCGACTTAAAAACATGTAATACAAGTTAGAACTTCTAATATGGCAGCACTGATGTGTATATATATAATAGCGTCATCTTATCGGCCATATAGCATTATGGCATGGGCATAGTGACAGAATATGGCAATTGATTTTTATACTGAAATGAGTGGAATGCGAATATGGAAGTGTTTAATGTTTAATAAATTGAATTTGTAAATTGATGCGTTTATTCTTTGTTTTATAATATATTGTTTTTTTTTGTAAAGTTTAATAAAATTCTTAATTTTGTTTTTGCTAGTATTTTAAAACAAACAAAATACTAGCAAAAAACAAGCATTCCTCTACTTTCTTTCCAATCTCTTAGAAATTAAATTCTACTAGCGCTATATCTGTCATGTCGCTATGCCCGGTGTAACCATTACGCTATGCCCATTGACGCTATGTCCCGTTCCCATATCTGTCATGTCGCTATGCCGGGTGTAACCAGGCACACTTGGTCGCTATATGACTTAACAAATATAGTATTATAATGAGTGCGTCTACTGCATTTGGAATATGGATAATGAATTAAAGAACTGCGTTTATTCATATCCACATTTGCTTCGCCAAAAACAAGCAAAATACTAGTAAAAAAACAAGCAAAAGACTAGCAAAAATAAAGAATTTCATAACGCACTCATTATTTGTTGCATGAATTATGTTCATAGACTTTAATATATAGACACGAAATGGACCAGTTTTTCTATGTACGGACTTGCAATAAACATCTCCTTTAATTCGAGGCAGTACTTTAGTTATTTTGGTCGTCAACAGATGGCTTATTTACGTGCACATTTTAAAAATAAAAAAAATATTATTTTACCATTGTAAAAAAAACTTGTAAAAAAAGTAAAAAAAAACATTATAAAAACTTAAAATAGTGTCTACCAAATACATTTAAACGAATATCTGATATTTTTATCGTTTTTAAACTATTAAAATACGTGTTATTACAATATCTCAAAACTGGTCTATAATCTCTGTACGTCAAAGTCGACTGCCTATTTTCATAAAGATGTTTATTACAAAAACATAACCTAACTTCTTCTCTAGAGTATTATTGCTGTTAGCGTCAAATCGACGATTTCATTTTTATTTTTTTGCTGTCAAATCAAGCTTAAAAATCCCGCATAGTGTCGCCCACTTCGTTGTATTCCGCCAATATAATTTTTTCCAAAGTGTGTAACTTGTTGTGTGTTCTAATTGAATTATCGAAAAACGAAGATTCGCTTCAATCGTGTTACGAAATCGCTTAATTTAAATAAATCCCGGGCAAATCTTTACTTTAGCGCCCCTTTTTTAGGGGATGTAGGAGATCCCGAAACGTTTTATTTGTTTTCCTAGAAAAATCCCCTTAATGGTTTAGGTTAAAATCGACCCTTTTTTAATGAATTTTGGTGGGGGTGCATTAGAGGGAGAGATTTTTGAAGTACGGCATATTATAGAAAAAATTCTCACCTTTTTTTCAAGCTATTAAACTTAGTTCCCTAGTAAATTACATTTTAATTTTGTAAAATATATTATTATAGAAGTAGAAAAGTACTCTATGACCAAAACCTTTTTATGGAATTATAATTTTTTTTATAAAATTAAAATCTAATTTCCTATGGAACGTGAAGGAGTACAACTAATTTTAATAGCTTGAAAATAGGTGAGAAAATATATGCTATAATATGCTGTACATAAAAAAACTCCCTTTCAACTGCACCAAAAATCATTAAAAAAAGGGTCGATTTTAACCTAAAAACCCTCCTTTTAAAGGGGATTTTTCCAGGCTAAAACGAAAAATGTTTCGGGATCAAGAAAACATCACCTACATCCCCTATTTTTTTTTTTTGGCAGGGGACGCTAAAGTAAACTTCAGTCTAGAAGAGCGCCTCTAGTCCATGTGCCCGGTTCACGGTAGCATGATGCTCTCATTCCTATGAAGCACGCGGACCATATCACGGTTCCACGGAACGATTTCCATGCCCCTGATATATATTTTTTTCTTAAAAAAGCTTTCAGTGGACAATGGAGATACAATTATATATGGCTGTAATTTAAGTCCACTCAGCACCATCACTGAGCACTCTGGGCATTTTTAACCACTTGAAAAAGTCCAATAAAGCCATACAGTGCGTAAGAGCCACACTAATCAAGTCTAATTTTATAAATCAGTAAAAAAAATATGGATATATACATGGCAGACTAAAAGGAGCTATAACATGTAATATGCGTCTGCAATCTGCATCAGACAGAAGCCATTCAAGATTGAATGAATATTAAATTGCGAGCAGAGCGCAAACATCGCCTGCTGAAAATATGATTCCATAGACTTTTATATACATACACTAAATGGACAAGATTTTCTATATACTTGTATTTGTAATGAACACCTCTTAATCCAATGCAGTATTTTCAAAAACAATTTTATTACAAAAAGAAAACCTAACTTATATCTAGAGTTCTCTTTGGGTCTGAGATAAATTAATCTATTTGAACAGAACTGGAGCAGAACCTGCCATCGCTGTATATCGTCATATTTTAGAATCTTGCGGCTGAAAGACGTGATGAGCAGCACAAGTTGGCACAAGCAACACACTGCGTCTAGTATCGGATGATGTTAAACGTAAAACGTACCTTTGATTTGTGGGTGGAAAGAAAGGAAATGTGAAAGGTGGATCAACCAGTTTTTCAGGGTTTTACGATATTAACTTAAAACTTAAGTATCATCATCAATCCTTTATATTTGAAAAGAAAATACAATTGCGGCTTTAATGAAAAGCAAATCCTACACAATACACAGAATATATATATATATGTATATAAATATTTTATAATTATATAGTTAAATTTCACCAAAATTAGATGTTGGACATTATATATGGTTTATTTGAGGCAATTTCACGCTTTTTTGATTAGGTTATGTTTTAATTGATAATTATTAATATTTATAATAAACATTTATAAATATGTATTTATAAATATACATTTATAAATATATAATATATATATATATATAAAATAGGAGTAGCTCATAAAAAACAGCACAGTAGCCAATCAATCGTATGACCGAAACGAATCTAGTGTGCCGGAATCGTACACTGCAGGTCATATATGTCCATTTAAGTGTATATATATATTATAATTTATAATTAAGTTATGCAAAATCTGCTGTGTGTATTATAATCGATCGGTGAATGCGTTATTATGAATGTGGCTATTATCTAGTCCTTGCAGATGTGCGCTGTCATCTCAGCAAGAGGCTCCAGCTCTTTGGGTGAGACCAGCTCCATTTCCTGTACAAAGTAGTAAAAGTGCTTGTAGCAGGTGTTCACGTGTGCTTCCTGTAAGTTTGCATTATTTTGAATATTTTTAAAACATGTTTTTAAATAAGGATTGTGTTTTTGTATATATTACCGCTCCAATACTGACAATCCGATCGAAGTGATGAATGTACACGTGTACGAATACCCGAAATAAACGCGTCAGAATCTTGCGGCACAGCGAGACAAAGGCACGTGGGAACGGTACGTCCGTGCACACCGGAAAAACGGCCTCATTGTTGATCTGAGCCTCTGTCCAGTCCATCAGTAGCTCAATGTACTTGGGCGCTGGCAATGGCGTGGGTTTCTTGAAGTGATCCTTGTCGGCCCACAAGTACTCGTATCGTGGTCCACCGGACATCGTGGGACACGTCGTCTCGTTACAGTACTCCGATACGGTGCCATAGATCAGATTGATGCGATTAAAAAAGTCCACCACTAAATAAACAACAAAAAAAACTTTATTTAAGCAGAATCAATATTAACGAAATTGTGTATCTTTTACCGTGCACTGCTATCCAGTCATTTAGATTCTCGCCGGGTGGCAATTTCACAACCTGTCGCAGATTAATGCCTGACTGCAGACTGGCCTGGGCCTGTTTGTGTAGTGAGTATCGTATCGTGCCCTGCGTGAAACGCTTTTTTGGTCGGAACGTCTGCAAAACAATAACATACACGGCCGCATATACACACACCCACACAAACACGACAATATATAAATTATAGTCATAACAAAGCGGACCACACATAAGCGAATCAAAATTAATACAAACAGAAAAAAATCATAAAAAAATAGGTGATTTACATTTACGTCCCGAAATCCGGAACCCACCTTGCCTTTCTGGAAGAACTCCAGGAACCCGTTCAGGGCCATTGCGCGCGCGCTCGCACACGGCTCGACCAAGCCAATTAGAGATTAAATGCTAGAGCGAAATTTCAATTCCATCGAAACTCGTGCAACTGGGCCACAACACCATATACAGTAATTATAAAAGACACACACACGAGATGATGCACAGAGATAATAATAACAATATACTATCTATATTCTCTGTATACAAATATAAATTTTAAAAAACTAACACAAAAATGAATACAATATTAGTATATAATGCACGCGCGTGACAGATGTTAGAGTTTTAGATGTGTCATTAAAATTATGCTGGCATGTAAACGCACCGCGCAGCGCAGTGGACTACGCGCAACTGCCTACTA
Source organism: Bolitophila cinerea (assembly GCA_010015015.2). NCBI lineage: Eukaryota > Metazoa > Arthropoda > Insecta > Diptera > Mycetophilidae > Bolitophila > Bolitophila cinerea. The sequence continues at coordinate 8,069 of JAAAKO020044148.1, forward strand.
TACAACAGATGGCACAGCGAATACAAAGATGTAGTTATGGTTCTGGGCGAGGCTTAATACTAGTAAAATCTGTAGGTAGAGTTTGTCAGAAAAATCAAATAGAATCGATTGACACCTATAAAATGTTGGTATCAGAAATGTGAAGTGATATTTAGATTATGTATCTAGTGGCGCCTAGTGAAAAAAAGCAAAACCTGCTAAAAAATATGTTGTCTGATAGTGGTGCCATCTCGGTTCTGCATTACCGCCGTGCTGTTTACATTCTGCTGCGGCGCACAGCTCGGCGACTTTTTTTTCAATTTAATTTGACATTTGTCGTGTGTGTTTGATGTTTGTGTGTTCTGTGTTGTCACTGTCACTCTTCGTGGTTAGTGCTGTTTTGCTGTGTGCTGTTTAGCCAATTAGCACACCGTTCACTCTGCGCCTGCGCGCTCCAACGTCCAACAAACACAAAACAAACATATCCGCACAGTACAGACAGATCCACACGTACGAAAAATCGCATTCGCTCTCAGTCTCCGCTCTTTTACATATGTACGTCGGAAAACGCAAAACGCAATACGCACAGGCACAACACAGAAGACAGAACACACACTCAGACTCACACACAAACACACTGAGTGAGTGACACAACACACAAGTCGTCGCGCACCGCACGGCGAAAAGAACAAGAACAGTCTTCTACATAGAATCAACGCGCACACACACCAAGCCAAAGCTCTGCAAACAAATTGCACAATCTTTATCAATTTCAAGACAATTACAATGGCGTTCGTGTGTACTATTGACAATGCTAGTTTAGAAGTTGTGCTGGTTTTCAGTGGAGGTTTCGGTTTGTGTTGTGATTTTTCTCGGGAACGTCGTCTTCGTTAGAACGCAAACACACACACACACACACGGACACGGACACGGACACAGGTTATAAAAGCAGTAGTGTGTGTGTGTGCGCGCGCGCGCTCCAGCTTGTGCTCCAACTATTTTTAATAATTGCGTGTATTTGTTGATTATAATAAAAGTGCGTTTTCGTATCAAACACACACACACACACACACACACACACGCGTGTGTGTGATTGTTTGTGTGTTGTGTATGTATTTGCGCGTTTGGGGGCAAAACATCCGTGTGTCCGCCGCGCGCTTAGGGTGCCCCACACTAGGGTGACACGAACCCAGAGCACTGCTTCCTGCTCTCGCTGTAGAATTCGGAGTAAGACACACACGGTTTTGGGTTTGGGCGCTCGCATACCATAGCAATGGCCGCCGGTGCTATGCGAATTCTCGTCATTGTTGTTGTTGTTGTTCCTTGGATTTAAAGCGATTTACAGTGCGACAATTGAAATAAACGTCAACGCAATAAGTGAGGGCTCGAGCAGGCAGGTGGTTGTTCCACAGTCGTCCTCATATCCGCAGTCCACTCGCCCAGAGACGTATTGCGTGTGTGTTTGTGTATTAATGTGTATCTTTTATCGCATCCCGTCGTGCAAACGAGGATTTTCCCTGTTGTTGTGGAAATTTAAGCTTATTTGTATGTGATTTTCAGAGTGATACAGAGAGATTATTCTGTGTATACAATAATAATACACAACAATAGAGTTTAGTACGTATTAAGAAGATTTAAATTGAGACACACATACACAGAAACAAACAAACAAACATACGAACACAAACATTTCCGTGCTCGAGTGTGTGTATGTTTTTTTTTCTAGTGAGCAAGTCGGGGAGAGACAAACATAATTTCAAGAATCTGGACTGGACACACTGGATTATTATTATTCTCCATTAAAATTGGTAAGCTTGTACTTATGATTATACTTACATCATATATAATCCTATATATACGTATATATTATTAAAATATAATCCGAAAAATGTAAAATCAATGCTTCATAAACGTATATATGTACTGTGTATTCTATACATCACATAATAATAACAACAACAACAACAACAACAACATATATAAATATTGGATAATCTTAAACTCGCTGTCTGCGTCCGTGTGTTTGCATTTATATACTTTATCTCATGTATCTCTTGTTTATATTTATGTATCGCACAACAATCGTGTGTGTTTGTGTGTGTTTACGAGGGTGTGTTGGGCATCCAACAGCAGAAAGAGGGTGGTGCTAGAGTGGGGTGGTGGAGCTTTGTCGAATGCAGGTCACCGGTTGAGTTTAACTTGAGTAAAATCAGATGAGACAGATTCGCACGTATTAAAGATTACAATTACATATTGTTTAAATAGATTGTTGTTGATGTTATTTTGTTGAATGCCATGCGTCTGGGTTGAGTTTCAATTAAATAAAAGCCGGGGATTCGCACGTAATGAAGATTGCAGGCATCGGAGATGGTCTCTATTTTTGGTATTGAATATATTGCAATATCCAGAGCAAAGACGCGCTGATAAACAAAATAAAACACCGAAAAGAATTTAGACGGTTTTACATTTTATTTATTATGATAGTAGATACAGTAGATATTTAAGACTATATACTATATTCTATACTATAACTAACTTATATTAACTTATAAATGAAATAATTACTTTAAATTTTACATTGTTAGGAAATAAAGTAGAGAAAATAAGTCCTATCATTTGATTGATAGTTCACTCATACATTCACTCCATCAATTTCTTGGAAAATGTCTTGTGTCACGATACAAATTTTTGTGGGGCTTTCATAACGCGCCCTTACGTGATACAGTTATTGAAGGTGGTATATTGAAAAATACTGTTTTCTTTGAGTTCTTATTATTACTATTTTGATTATAAAATTTTAAATTTTCCTTTTACTTAAAAATAATCTTTAATTGTAATTTATCAATTAAAAGATGACAAAGCATTTTTCTGGTTGGTCTCATAAAAAAATATTAGCAAAACAGTCACTGACAAAAACTTTTTAAAAAAATATTTATTTAAATATTTTAGATATTTATTTAATTATTTCTTACAAGCAACTTTTACTTTTGTTTTTTGAGAGATTGACTGTCAGAGTAAAAAAAAAATGTATACTGTTTTTTACTGTTAAAAACGTTTTGATATATTTAAGAAATGAAGTTGCAAAGATGCTAACTGTAAAGATATTACCTAAGATTTTTTTTAACCATTGCATAAACTTGTATTTTCTCCAAATTGAAGGTTGAATTATGCATGATTTCTAAAAATGTACCTGCTAATTTAATTTATTTGATGTCTATATTAAATTAAATTTATTACAGCTGACCTTTTATTTAAACAATTAAAAATATAGAAATATATAGTAATACAAAAGTTTCATAATTCTGGTCAAGCCATGAAAATAATAATTTCAAACAATAGATTCAGATTATAAATATTTTGAATGTGAAATTAAATATTAATGATGAAATACAAATATTTATATTGACCATGAACAATACAAAGAAGAACAAATCCAAAAATCAAATTACCGATTAGAATAGACAGTGTAGCTAACTTGGTGTATATTTTTGAATTTATATTTAATACTTTTATTTAACAAAAAATTATAATTCCTCAATTTAGTGGGTACTAAGCAATTAAATTTGGAATTCTTAAAAAAAAATATATTTCAATTATTTATTGGAGCATTTTTTATCAATAATGATGCACAAAAATCAAAAATCAGATCTTAAGAAGCGAGATCTATAAAAATAAAACGTGTTTTAATTTTTAAAAAATAATTACAATTTTTATAAGCGCAAAAAATGGTGTAAGTCAAATGAAATATTAAAAA
>JAAAKO020044159.1:0-11801 GCA_010015015.2 Bolitophila cinerea
TTTAGTACAGCGAGTTTTATTTATCGAGCTTTTGAAGCTTTCATGCACTATTTCCTCATGACAAGCTATTTAGTATTACAAGTACATTTATCTATTATTTCAACTATATTCATTTATTTTTACAAGCAAATTTATTTAAAAGGCAAACTGTGTTTTTTTTTAGTAAACATTTTTGAATTTACTTACGGCCTTCACTTTCGTTTGGGCTACTTAGATAGATTTTGACAAGATCTTTTAAAAAAGTTATCAGTTATCACACTAAATTGAGCGGATTTCTATCCCACTTAATGTTATCGTTGTTTTCTGTCAACATTTTGCATACAATTTTAACTCTTTTTTTAACGATGGAAAAAGTTGGATAACCGAATATTGTATAATGTTTGCATTTTTGATTTAGCACATTTTTTCATTTCTTGTCGTCCGTTGCTGAGTCAAAAATCATAATGAAATGTTTATGAAAATATTTAAGTTAATATATTAAAATAAAACTTTAAAAATGTTTTAATTTAATGCTTATTGGATTTCTTGAGAATTCTCGAAAATTCTTCAGACCAAAATTTCCCGAATTGATATAAATCTTTGATTCGGGATTAGTAAATCTCGATAATTTCAGTCGGAAAATTACCGAAATAAAACTATAGTTATAAAATATATAGAAACGTCCTAGTTCCTACTACTTCAGAACTGCAAGTTTCACTGTTAAGTTTATCCATAATATCGGAACAAATTATTTAACCAGTCGATGACTAATTATCCTTTTCGAATCAATACTAATTTATTGAATTGATTTATAAATTCTATCAAAATCGTGATAGCTTGGCATTGTGTTTGCAGCAAACAATTGAATTCTCTGGTTCTGTTCAATTATAGTATATAAATTTATCTTTTGTGAGTCATATCCGAAATCATTGCAATGAAACCCGGCAGAACTTAGAGCATAAAATAGAATTATATATGCCCATTCGAAATCCATTCACTCACTAAACTTACAAGCGTACGTACTGCGAACCCTTAAATTATGCATAAACATCCGTATATAATTCTGAATCATGCGCTAGACCCCCCCCCGTCACCGCAGTGCGCGTGGCGCTCCCCTGCTGCGTCAGCGCTGTCGTCGTCGTCCTGCACGTCGCGTCGTCGTCCTCGTGGGACATTACATAAAATATCAATAAAAAAATGGTTAGAACGCACTATACAAAACACACCGTTTTATTTATTCCGCTGCGCGTGTTGATAAGCGACAACGAAGACGAGAATCGAGGACGGGACAGGGTGGCTTACGACATGTATGTGTACACCTGCAGCTATTATCTGCATATACATATACTTAAAAAGTATCTTATACATATTCATGGGACACATATACATACACAACAAATGTCACATGTCAAAACGGTATTCCATTAAAAGGTAAACTCAAACGAAACAACGAAAACCGTGCTCTAAGTGTCTTTGGGCACGCATTCTCCTGGTAGAACCTATAAATTCAGATGTATAATATTCGCCAATTCCGCCTCTGCTCCGACTCCGAGTTGCAAGGTGTGGCAGCAACACCGAACCGCACATATTCTGGCTTTTGTTCGGGGGAGCCTTGCGTGTTATGGATGTTTGTTATTATTGGCATTGCGTTGTGGGGTGGTGGCTCGGCGGGGTAGCACTCGCGGACACATATATAGTCTTAAGTCATGACTGCGTTGCTGTAGGCCTCCGTATGTATAGCCGTATGCGCTTCAAGAACACATTATTTGGTATAATCTATAGGTTTAGGCATATATTTATACATACAGTACAGTATACCGTAAATATATTAAGGCAATTGGTATTTTTGATTAAGAAATGCGCGTGCCCCGTGTGTTTTGTGTTTTATGTACATATTTATTTCTAGGAATAATGATATTTGCGTATATGTATACCTATATACAACCTATACAACCTATATCGTATACACATACAAGATGGTGACTCAAAGGGGTGCCGCCGACCGAGGCAAAACGTAACGACATCGGCAGCATGGCAGTCATAATAAGTTTATGACATTGTAGCCAATCCCCGAAAGGCATTAGCATAAAGTTCATTTATTTCGTCAATTTATGAACAAAATAAATATATAGTATACATGCCATACGTATTTTGTAGGAAGTTTACAACTAAGATTCGATCTCGTAAGATGTTTTAGTGTAATTTGTGCTTAGCTGATACGATCTAATATAAATGTTGGAGTTGTCATTCGATTTACATGTTTATTTCTTAATATGAACATATTTGTTCAAAAGTATTTTTTAAGTTGGAAATCATGCATAGATCTTCATTTGAGTAGAAGCAGGTACTGCTCACATACAAAAAAGCACCAGTACCTGGCAAAATTTCTCCGAAAATTCCGACAAAACTAGCGGCAGCAAAACCAGATTATGTACTAGAAGTGTACAACAAGCTGGCTAGAAAAGGAAAATTTCCAGGAAAATGGAAAAAAACAAAGTTGGTCCTACTCAAAAAGGGGGATAATCCTATGGGAATTCCGTCATCCTACAGACCACTAAGTTTGCTTGACGTAGAAGGCAAACTGTATGCATAGCTACTACTGTTGCGGCTAAAGAAAGAACTTAGATATACAGGAAATGGTTACAGTAGATGTAAAAATGCATTTAACACTGCCTAATGGCAGATAATCTTGGACGAGCTGAGGAAACGAAAAATAAATAAGAGTTTAATAACCAAAATGTCGTCACACCTCTCGGACAAGAAAATTATTTTTGAAGCAGAAGACCAAGTAAAGGAGATTTCCGTAAATAGTGGGGTGCCTCAGAGATCAGTTCTGGGATCAACACTATAAAATATTTTCTACTACAAACTTCTAGACATAGGACAACACGAAGGAATAAAAATATTAGACATATTAACAAGCAAAATTAACAACTCACTATGTAGAGTGACGAGGTGGACGGAAAATAGACAACTACAAACAGTACCGAAGAAAACGGAAGCACTGATAATTCCTAGAAAAAGAAAAACAGAGACAATAATTTTTAATATGTACGATAGTGTCGGTAAGCCAACTGCGGCCATCAAATACCTAGACGTTTGGCTAGACCCAAAACTAAAAAATGATAAGCACATAGATACTGTCTATGCGCACAGCGCAATGAAAAGGCAATCTGTCAAAAGAAAATTCACCAGCATCCAACGTGGACTATTAATAATAAGAGTTATAAGTTCTTATAGAACCATATCGGCAGAGGCAACTGGAGTTATTGCTGGGATGCCGCCTGTTGACCTAATGGCTTAAGAAAGGTAGATGAAATACAATTGAATGGACGGTAAATAAATCAGAGAGAGCCTAGAAATAAATTGGCAGACTAGATGGACAAATGGCAAATTCGGAAGTTGGACACACAAAATAATACCAAACATCAAGATCTGGATAAATAAACCTTATGGAGAAGTGGACTATTTTTAAACTATCTTTAACTATATATCTGGTCATGGATGCTTTAAAGACTTCCTTTACAAAAAAAAAACAAAACAAATAATTGTCAATACTGCGGGGACATAGACGACGTGGAACATACACTTTATAACTCCATTAAATGGGCGAATGAAAGAGAAAATTATAACACAATAACAAACGAAATATTTAGTATAGATAGTTTATCGAGAACCCTGACCCTAAATTCTACTAAAATGTAAACTCAGTGAGTGAGTTTTTGTATACACAGTTCATATGTATGTTTGACGTATAAAAAAAATCACTCACCGAGTTTAAAAATTAGTAGAATATGGGGGCTGATCGCTAGAGAGGAAATAAAAAAGCAGCATAACATACCTAATTGTTTGGTATATTATAAAAAAATAAAGTAAAAAAACTTAAGAGAAATGCAATAAAAAAATACTTTGAGAAATACAACAGAAAAATAGACAAGCAGTCACACCGCCAATTGAAACAGACCACATAAATCTGGCTTGAATTATATATGCATGCCTGGAATAAATATTGGAAACCAATCTTGATCCAAAAACGGATTCAGAAATATGCAATTGCTGCACCTGGTCTATACTGATTGTCTTATTGACTTCTTGGACAGTTGGAAACAATTTTAATTATATAATTATATAGATATTCAAAGGGTGGTCTAAGAACTACCCGACATGACGTATAGATCATAGGCGGATCCAGAAAAGATTTTGGGGGGATTTAAATTTTGGTTTTTATAAAATTCTGCGATTTACTAAATTCTGTATTTGAAAATTCCTATTTTAAACTTGTTGTTTCTGTAAACATATGAGCACGTTTGCGTGTATTTTACCAAAGAATATAAAATTGGAAGTTTTTTATGCAGATCTTTAAGGTTCCTAAGCATAAAAAACTAAATTAGCTTATTTTACTTACTAAGCCAACCAACCCTGACAACAGTGCGGCCTGAATGTTCTGCCAAATGGCTGAATAATTCTCATTTACCTTAGCCTTATACAGCTTGAATTTTTCTTGAAATTTTCTTTCTTGCTCTATTTTATTTTTAAATAAAAAATCTATAGAGAAATAATATCAATTATGTAAGGATTAGAGCCGGAATTCGGACCGGTACCGTCGGTACTTGAAGGTATTGATATTCCCATAACCATATACAAAGAAATAAAATTAATATACAAAATAAAGATGTAAAAAAGTTAATGTAATATTTCTAATTGATAACATTTTTCCTGGGGGGACTTATCCACTGGATCCGCCAGTGTTATAGATGGTTGTTGTGTTTAAAAAAAATGTATGGTAAATTTATCAGCCTTATGAAGGTTTAATTTGAAGATTTACGCCGCCATTTTGTTTAGTGCTTGTTTGGCAACCATCATCAGTGAAGAATATTAGCAAATTTGTAAACATGGAAACAAATTGGTCATCGTTATGTGATACATTACATTTATTTAAAAAGTCAGTCTAACCAATATCAAAGTAAAGCTACATTCTACTTTAGCGAAGTCTTCTCCTTCGTTTACAACATTAAAATATTGGGTAGCAGAGTTCAAACGAGGCTGTACGAGCTGTCAAAACGAACATCGCATTAGTAGACCAAATGAAGTGACCACGCCAAAATTGGTAAAGAATAAATTGCCGCATTTGGCTAAAAATGTAGGTAAAATGATTCATCAAGACAATGCACACGTTGACGTATTTGCCAAAATCAATGAGTTAAAGATCAAATAGCTTCCTAACGTACCCTATTCGCCAGATTTAGCCCTGACAGATAATTTTTTGTTTCCAAACTTGATAAAATGGCTTAGTGGTAAAATATTTGCCAACAATGCATAGGTAGAGTTTGCGGTTGATGGCTTTTTGAGGAGCTTGGATGATTCTTCTATTTCAATCTTTTGAACATAGCTGGGACAAGTGTATCGCGCTAAAAGTAGACTATTTTTTTTTCGCGGTCGTTTCTGGGACCACCCTCGTATATTCATGTGAAGTCATGAATACGCAGACATGACGCCTTTTTCATACAAACAAAAGATTACGCCTTGTATTTTGTATGAAGAAGTCGTTATTACAACTTGTCGTGAAGGTTGTCGTGTAAAAGAACGTCCTAATCAATCAATGATTGTCAGTTTTCAAAGAGCAGAATTTTTGCATGGTCTTGATAAATTTAAATAAATCCAAGTGGATCAAAGTTTGACATCAATGTCCGTCGATCTTTCCGTTTGGTGAAACGTCTACGGTCAGAAAGTTGGAGTACGATTAAGAGTGTTGTATATTTGAAGAAATAAGTAAATTCTCTCGCTAACGACAAACCACCACAACCCCGAAACCATTTCTGTGACCATAACTTTGCACTAATATTGAAAATCCTTTTGGCAATTAAAACTACTTTCGAATAGCAGATGATGATACGGATCTCCAAACCGGCTTTTACATGAATGTTCCCGATATATAAAACAGCTTCCGCGACTATGTTTTCACTATCCAGAAGATCGTCGACGTAATGGATTTGGATTTTAGCATCTGCAGCCCTTGGATAGCCATCGACATACTCTCTCTGGTTTTACATTTTTCAACAAAAAAAACATGTTGATTTTACAAGACCGTACAAGACAAGTCTTTTTAAAAATATTTAATATAATTAAAAAATTTAATATAAATGTATAACATTTTGGCTTCCAACAGAATTAGCTTTGTTTTTATGGTTGAACTTTTCAACCAGTTCGTCCTCTATTTTTTTTGGTTTGGCTGATAAACTGTTATTGATATACCAGCCACAAATCCATTTACTTTAATTAAATCTTTTCAATCCTTTTTTGGATTTGTTTGTAACAATATTTGTTGTTTTTAAATATAGACTGTGCACTGGCAAAAAGCCAAACATTTTATTGGCTGGTAAATAATGTTTGCTTTTTTGAATTTTTTCTTAAAAAATAAAATCAAGCAGAAAAAAAAGCTATGAAGAGTTTCCAAAAATAATTCTTAGCCTGGTGGTTTATGTTACGTGCTGCCCCGCTAAATGTACTTATATTCGCTATAATATAGCGAGTCGATTATGAAGTGCATAAAGCATAACTCAAAATATAGCTTTAATATATTTAGATAAACAAAGTATTATTTATTGTTAGCCACAGGCTGTAATAATACTTTCCGTTCCCGAAACCTAGATTTGTTTATCCATCATTCATATACTCTAAAAGTTTATCCTGTTAGATTTACCCAAAAATTTCAGAGAAATGAACAAAAAAAAAACAATTTGAATATGAAAACATGTTTTTATATATATACAGATAAACATAAAAACTATCATAACAATTTTATGACCTTTAGCCCAAGTATTAGAGGCTAAACTCTAACCTTGCTTGTTGCAAAATGTGTTGTTTAAATGATAATCGATGACGGTATGTAAATCACAGGTTCTTTTGTTAGTATTATTTCGTGATCATCAAAGTAACATATAAACATTGTAGTAATAATAAATATAAAATATAAAAACAGTGTAAATTCCTATTTTTTTTCTGTTTCTCACAATTTAAAAAATTCAGTACTTCAATTTTCTGGTTAACAAAATTATGATCACCAAAAAAGAACGTTTTTTTACAAAAACAAAACTTTTTTCAGAATTTTGTAATCCATAATTTTGAAGTACTAAAATTCAATTCAAACATAATTCTAAAAAGAGAAAAAATTAAAAGAATTTACTATTTTTTTCATATACAAAAACTACAAACTTTTCTAGAATTATGAATAAAAGTTTTTTTTTATTTTAAAATATTGTATAAACATGTTTTTTCAAGACAAAATCATGCAGACTATCTGCCTCATGTCTGTACAATTTGTCTGTTCTCTTTTTCCGAACGAGTGCGGTTTGTAAGGCCCACAAATTTATGACCCACAATTTTTAAAGCCCGAAGCGCGCAAGGCCCAAAGTTTGTATGGCCCAAAGATTATAAGGCCCAAAATATACAAAACCCAAAGTGCGTAAAGCCCAAAGCGTGTAGCACCCAAATCAATTAAAACCCAAGGTGTGCAAGATCCAAAATGCTTAAAGTCCAAAGTGTGCAAGACACACATAGCGTAAAGCCCAATGTTTGTATGACCCAGAATGTGTAAGGCCCAAAATGTTTTATCTAATAATAATACCATGTCAAATTTCACAGTGTCATTTTTGACGGCTAATATGGGTCCGTTTGAGGGTATTAGTATGTTTATTGTTTTTCACTATAAAAACCTAAGAGCAATAATACTATAGAGTAGAAGTTAGTCGATATATTTTAGAAATATTGAAATATTATTGTGATTTTGTATAATTACACGAATTATAATTACACGAATTATAATAGTTTGAAGACTATACAATCGGATATTTGTCATTATTATTTAAAAATCAATCAAAAGCAAAGATGTTCCTTAGTAAACATTAAACGCACTCATCAGTTTTAAGAATATGACGTACAAAATTACACTGGTATTCATTATTTACGATCTGCACGCTTTGGGCTTTACGAACTTTAAATTTTGTATATTTTGGGCCTTGCGCGCTTTGGGCTTTAAATATTGTAAGTCTTAAATTTGTAAGTCTTAAATTTGTAAGTCAACCCATCCTCGCGAGCATTTAAAACTACTTTCGAATTACAGATTATGATTCGGATCTCCAAACGGGCTTTACCATGAATGATCCCATATATTAAATAGCTTCTTCGACTGTGCTTTCACATTTTTTGGTAAAATACACGTAAACGTGCTCATATGTTTACAGAAATAAAAAAAATCCGAATTTTATAATTTAAAATGCCTCTAATGTTGGCATTGGTTAGATTTGATCTCGAAAATTTGAGGATAACACAGAAAAAACCATTGCATTTCTACTGGAACATTAAATAGTGCGAAAAGAATTATGCAAAATTCTAAAAAAAAACATTGGTAATAGTCCATTGGGTAAAAACATTTTATGAGTATCTCAATTGCATTTTTTCTGAAGATATGCGTGCCGAAATGCATAAAATTATAATCAGATAAATGTGTTTATATATATTTATATATTTATATATTTTGAATAGCTTTTAACAACCTTTTTTAAAACAATTATAAAAATAAAAAATCCAAAATCGTTTTTTAAAATTGTTCGCTGAATAAGCACTATTATCAATATTTAATCATGATAAAGATATTCCGTTGATGACAGCTGAAAAGGTACAAAGATGGGCACTTTTATTGGCCAGGATTCGACTTTAAAATCGAAATCGAATTTATCTGATTCATTGTCACGTCAAACAATAGCAGCCAAAAATCCAGTGCAGCACGGTACAAACAGATCGATACAAACCATTAAACCATTACCGAATAGTATAATAAAGTAACAATTAATTGTTTCAAGTGAGTTTCAATAAGCGGTTTAATTAAGTTCAAATATATGAAAGTTTTATGAAAAATAAAACAGTGTGGATTCCTACTTTTTTCTGTTTTTTACAATTCTGATTTGAAAAATTTAGTATTTCAAAGTTCAGTAATACAAAATTCTGGTTTACAAAATAATGATCACCAAAAACAAGCGCATTTTACAAAAACAAAACTTTTTTTCAGAATTTTGTAATCTAGAATTTTAAAGTACTGAAATTCGAAAAAATAGTACGGTAATCAAAATTTTAAAAAACAAGAATAAAATTAATTGTCGACACTATTTTTATATATAAAAATCACTCATTTTTTTAGAATTATTAAAATCAGAATTTTGCAATCCAGAAATTTGTAAAAATATTTGTTTTAAATGAAACAGAAATTTGAATCGATTAAAATATAAGTAAAAATAAATTACACAAATGTTTTTTTTAGTTGTATGTTTTTAAAAAATCAAATCTATTTTTGCACCGCAATTTTGATTTTGAATTACACTTCTTCTTTAAAAACTTGCTAAAAAACATTTTTTATTCTTTTATTTTTTTAATAGCAATTTGTCTAAAATTAAATAAAAATTCGAGATCCAAAGACTTTTTTGCCATTATTTGTATTGCTATCTTTGTCGAACGGTCATTTTTTAATTTAATAACATTTCAGGGACAATCCATCCCTACGAACATATGCCCATTCTTAAATGGAAATTATTAAGCAGTTTATGAACATAAAAACGATTTAAATTAGTACAATTAATATTACAGATTTCTCTTTTCAATTATCATTTGTGTACTTGATCTTAATTTTCCATAAACATAATATCACAATTAATTCAATTATTTTCGGTTTAATACAAAAACCATGCAAATCATATTCCTTCATAATTACTCCTTCTGTCTGGCATTTGGAGGAGGCGGAGGGGAGGGGGGCAGTCGCAATGATACAAACATCCTTTGAACGTATAAACATTAAAAAACCCATCATTGTGCCGCCGCGTGCCGACGCTCCTCTCTGTGTTGCCGTCATTCAGTACCCCACAAAAGTGGCCCCTTAGCCTTTGAGCTTTTGTGTAAACAAAGCACCCAAAAGAAATGTAATGTACTTAAGAGCTTTCGCGGCGATTACACAAATGGACTAAAAGTGTAATGAATGTCAGAAATGATTAATATTTTAATTTATTATCTTGTACTGTATACCGTTGTCACGTAAACATTTTGTGTGAGGGGGGTAGAGATGGGTAGGCGTTTGGGTAAAGTGCGCGTGTGTGTATGAGTGCGTATATCTACTAGGTCTGAGCTGAGTATCCAAAACGGATGTGTATTAATAATAAATATTAATGTCTTTATTTCAAGTTCGCCTATAGTCAACGAAAGTCGTTTTCGTGAGGACTCCGGAAACCCAACGCGCAACACCGGTATATAACGCTTAGAGATGAGATGGGCGAAGAGAGCCCACGCACACAAAGGAAATGAACAAACGATCGTAAACATTAAACTTTATACTGTATATATGTATATATATATATATTAATATAGTTGATTGCTCGCATTTACATACAACACAAATGAGTAAATAAAAATGACAACTAAAAGTAAAATTATGATAACAATTTGAATTTGGATTTATAGCCGGCAGTCACGAGGCTTTATTAATGAGAGTTGAGTGCGAGCCTTTTAAGTATATAGAGGACGCACAACGCAAATATTTACCTGTACGGCAACACACAGAGTTTACCTGCTGAAGTTTGTACGTCATTAACACACATAGAAAAACATACACACACACAAACAAACATAAACAAACAAACAAACAAAACAACAAACAATATATACAGTATATATATTTTGTCTATCTAGTATATATATTATATACATTTACACACACGAGCTGTCGCGTCGCCTGTGTACAAACACAAACACCATGTTAATGAGTAATTAAAAAGCTCTTTGTGCTATGTCCTCTATGTGTCATATAACATAGTATGTACATTTAACATACCCTTGTAACCTGTATATAACGGACGTCCTAAGGATCCCATTTCCGCACTTTATATTATGTGCGTAGAATAAAGGGCAACGTTCTATTGGATTCAAAAATCATATACCACTCTGACGCGTCTCGTCGGTCGTCCCAGAACAGACCGGACTCACCGGCGCTTTTACGCTTTAAGTCGACACCGTTTAGGCTCGTCGCATTTATGGCCCGCAGATAATCCGGCTCTTGGACCAGTGTTCGAGGCATCAACACGGATTCGGTTGAGATGCTTTTAACTATAAATATATATAAATATATACGTCACTTTGTAGTTCTACTAAGCCAGCTCCAGAAAGCTCTGTGTGAAAATGGAGATAAACACGGGTAAGGACAGCTTTTGCCTTATTTGCATTTAGTGTGAGTGTGTGCATGTGTTTTAAGTTAGCTGCAAGCCACTTCTACTGTTTCTTTAGTCTATTTATAAAAAAGCTTTTATTTTTCATAAAATCTTCGTGGAAAAACATTTTTGTTGGACATTTATAGATTGGGCGGTTTGTTTTTAAGTAGTTCCTTTACCATTGTAGCCAACGTTTTTTTAGGCACAAAGATTGATTGATTTAGCTAGTTTTTAAATATTTTGTTTGCATATAATTTAACGAATAATTTATTGTATTGATAATTATTGGGAATTATTCGGAACTCCTTTTTATGAACAACAACCAAAGTTATCGAAAATCCTTGAAATTATTTTATTTCTATTTTTTCTTTTTCATTATCCTCTGAATACTCGAATATTTTTTAGTTGATTGCTAGGTAATCAGTCAAAAAGAACTATGTTTTATAATTATACTAGATAAAATTGATAATTTCGATTAGATTTCTCCCTTCAGTTTTATATTTAGTTTTTTAGTTGAATATTTTTTTTTAAAGTTGAAATAATTCTCTGATTTTAAACTGACGATATATAACATAATAA
>JAAAKO020044170.1:0-11801 GCA_010015015.2 Bolitophila cinerea
CTATTGTAAAATTTAATAATGCATATATATTTTACAGATCTTTTTCTATTGATTTTATTTTTGTATATCCATTATCCACCCTCACGAGTAAGAAAATTATGGTTTTAGAAGAAATAAGGAAATTCAAATATTTTAAAAATATGCGGACACTGCAAGACGCCGAAATATTGAACCAAAAGGTCAGGAGGCCGGTAGACTTTATACTTTAAAATATTATAAAAAAAAACTAACTAATAATATTTTTAAATTATATATTTATAATTAATAATGGAATAATATTTGTTTAAAAATTACGGATTTTTCTGATCGAATAACCAAAGAGCGGTAAAAATAAACTAAAACTAATAAATTTTATATTTTTGTATTGCCTAAAGGATTTTTTATATTTTGTTATAGATTATATTCTTGGTCCATAATTTTTATTTCATTGGTGTGTTTATGTATATAATATTTTTTGGCACTATGATAATACTCAATATTTTAACTGAGTAAAGAGCTTGTCTTGCTTCTTTTCATTTTGTATTTGGAACGTAGGTTATTTAATTCCTTTTCAGATTTTACTTGCAAATCTGTTTATCGTTTATTTTATCCTGTATTAAGATTTTGTCTTCCTTTTCTTGTAAGTAAACGAAGAAGAGGCGGTCAATGTAGTTATAATGCTTTTTGAGGATGGTACAGTAAAAATTGGTATTGTAAAAATATATTAAATGAATGATAAAATAAAACTAAATCCCAAATTGCGCTTTCTTCTAAAAAGATTTCTAACATTTCTATCCCTATTATTAGTATGAGGAAAAATACAACTTTTTAAAAAAAAAAAAAATACAAAATGAGATATAGATTTTTTCATTGAATATAAAATTGTTTTTTCTATACAAATTAAAAACAAAAAATCATTCATTCAAAAATTAGTTTCGGCTTCGAAGAAAAAATGCATATTCTTTTTTTAAATAGCCGATTAGCCGATTAACTTAAATCTAATAACTAAAATGCTGCTGGAAATTGCTTTGCGGCTTTTTCACACACTCGGGGCACTTACAATAACACATAAATGCGCTCTCATCACTAATATGCATAATTCATGCGTGCTCCATATGATAAATAACCCGACTCCGGCACTGCCACCGACACCCATTCCTCTCATACTCTCAAATGCCAGCCCAAAAGCTAACTCTCTGTCGTAAATATTGCAATAAATGGAAAACGAGTGTATGCAGATATTATAAAAAACAGCATACGTTTTATTGTGTCTGTATATATATATATGTATATATATATATATAAATATATGTTTGTGTGAGTATGTGTATTGTACCCATTTGAGAACATTGCCTTATTTCCGAATGGGAAACGTGCAAGTACGTCGCTCTGCCACGCCAACCCTCTGCGTTCCTCTTCTGTTGTATGTATAATGTATCCCTGCTCAGTGCTCATACCCTCATTCACATTCGCACACACACATATGTAAAATCGCTCGGTGGTGTCTTAAAGCTCATACATATATTATTTTCAATCCCCACATGACTCCGCGCACACTCCACAGATGGATGCAAGTACTCATCGCGTAATTTAAACTTTTGGGAACCCCAATTTTAATTCTTTCGCAGGGCGCCCATTTTTTTCCACAGAACTCACACACATACATACATACATAAGCACACAGCAGCTGAAACCCGAGGAAAAAACTCACGCGCACAGAGAAAATTAACTTACGGAAAATGTGAAGTATTTTCACAACGACAGAAAAAACCGCACGCCCACGCTGCTGCCGCACCGTATTGTGTCTGTGCGAGGAATATTTATTAAATGAAAATTCACGGACGACAAATAGGCTCAGCCGACGCTCGACACAGTAGTAATGCGCTCTGTTATCTCAATATAATATATTATATCTTTTTGCTCTCGCTTTATGAAGCTCTTCTCTGTATTACTTTAATGTATTATAGAGGAGACCATTTTTTGCTGTTGGTTTGTGTGTGTATGTGTGTGTGTGCCTTGTCGCATTCCACAGAAGTAGATAAATTTTCTTATAAAAATAGGGCTACATGTGGTGCACGCGTACGAGGCTCCGAGGATTAGTAAAATGCCCGCCGTAAATTCGCATTAATTTAATTTGTAAGCGTATAGCGGTAAATACATTTTTTGTCTCGTGGGGTAGGCGCAATTTTGAGTATTTTTTTTTGCTTCCGGGTGCCTAACATTAACATAATATAGAAAACTTGAGACGTAACCATTATCGCACGGTAACTTTGCAAAATAATTTGCATTGTATCTTTAGACTCTCCAATACTAATACAAAAAAAACTCAGCTGCTGATATTCCACTGAACGCATTTACGGTAATTTAATAATTGAAAACGTATTTGTTTAACTTTTTCTTCTTCTTGGTGCTTTCTTAGAGAACAAACCACCAGCCTTCAGATTCTCGAAGCGTATATAACAATTTGAACTGCGTTTCCTGCCAAATGAATCTGTCAAAATCAAATATTAACTTAGGCAGATATATTTTGTCAGATTGTGCGGCGAGGCCGACGGGCGGGGGCGTCTTGAACGCGCTCGCGCGGGGTTCATTGGCAAATTGAGATCAAGAAATAATATTTTGCCAAGAATTTCGCCGCACATCTTCCGCACACACAGCAGCACACCAGTTTAATGTGAATATATAGAAGGCAAAGACCCTCCGCCTCCTCCGACTTCTTCAACTCCGTCCCATGAGCACACCACGCAAGCACGCACACACACACAAACACACAATTTTATGACTGGTTCGAGTACGTATAAGGGCAATATAAAGGCTTTATAAACACAAAGAGGGTTAGATTTATGTGCGTATTAAAATGTGTGAAAATGTGAAAAGTTATGGCTGGAAGTTATTAAACACAAGAAAAAACATGTATATATTCTGTATGCGTGAGCGGGATGTTTAAATATACATATACTTTATATATTACATAACATATATACAAATGCATACACATATACCCATTATAATATGTGTATATATTGTATAGGTACTACAGTGATATATATACGAACGTGAACGTCATTATAAAGTAGGTGTACGCATAGGTTTTCTCCAGAAGAGGATTTACTTCTGTGTTTGAGTGGCTTCCTTTATGGTCGTGGCATGAAGCCATTCCGGATTGTGCACGTACGTTTACGGCGGAGGCTGGCAGCTGGCTCTTTGTGTGCGTGTGTGTGTTTTGGGTGGAAAGGGAAGCAAGGTCGTGCGGTAAATGTGTCTGCAACACTGATCAATTATTTACGACAGTTGTATTTGCGGTTTTCTTTCTGAAAAAACTTCTGAAAAATATGACTTTCTACTTTTTACGAGGGTATTAAATGGCGTATAAACTTCCTTTTAATTGCCGTTGACAAAAGATATAAAATTTTTTTTTTTTATGTTGTCAAAAAAAATCGGTATAAAGGTATCCAACCCCTAATACAAATTGGTTGAGATTTAAAAAAAAAAAATTTTTCGTTATGTTTATAAATATGTTTGGTTTATATTTCATATGTACGGAAAAATACTAAACTATAAATCTCTTCAAAAAAAAATATTTAAAAGAACACACATTATGATGATTTTTGAATATGGTTAGGAGTACACCGGGCTCATATATTCTATAAAGTAGTATAATTCTAGTAATATTAATTATTATTTATTATTATATTATTAATTATTGTGTACGAAAATATTATATTTTAAATAACAAATCCCTGACACCGTTTATTCTAGCATTTCTAATAAAGTTAATTAACCGAAGGAAATAGGTATTTTTTATATTTATTGAAAATTATTTAAAAGTCATGATTTTTAATTTTAATGCTTAAAAAAATATTTTTTTGAATAAATCTCACAATAAAGCTATACTGATGATTATATTATATTTCTTTCTTAGGGTACAGCTCTCAGTACTTTATTTTAGAGCCCTATATACAAAAAGGCGATCATATAGCTAATAGCTATTATTTTTTCGGGGAATGTAAGAAACCCTAAAACGGAATTTCAAGCAAAACGGTGTCAATTCTAACATTTTTTTTTTTGGAAAAGATATTTAAATTTTATTTAGGCTATAAAAAACTATATCCTTTTAAATAGCTAAAGCTTTGTTTTGTAAAAGTATTAATGGACCAGCTGTTAATATTACAATTTTAAAACATGCACAAAACCAACTAAAAATACGATTTACTTGTAATGTTTTGTCAATTGGTCACTATTTCCAATAATTTGTTATCTTCTATTATTTTAAAATTTCCATACGAAGAAAAACTTTGTCGCATTTGTAACACCATTTCAAATATTGGAGTTGTCCGACTAAAAAAATGTATTTTTAGCCCGGACCCTCAATACAAACCTAAAAAAAAATAAAATATTTAATTCCTAAAATAGTGTAGTAATAAATATAAGTAACTTTTTTAATTTTAAATAATGTCGAAATTAAAATAAAGCAAATATTTTTTTACATAAAAAAATGCACGATATAATCAATGTTTTCCCATACTAAAATAAATAATTTTGGTTAAAATGACCCTTAAGGATAGAGTACGTATTTAGATTTTAGATGGTTTTTTAAAAGATAAAAACATGCAAACTTGGTTTTGTTATGAAAAACTCTACTCATTGATATTTTTTAAATGTTTCAATTTCATCGTTAAATATAATATAAAAACTTACAAATCCTAATTAAAAATACCATTATTATTATTATTTAAAAACGAATTATTCAGATAATTTATTATTGAGCATTCCAAAAAACTCAGGCTGAAATTTTTTTAAATTAAATTGATTTTAATCGATGAAAAAAACATGGAGAAATTAGAATCTAGAAATGCATGTGTACTTACTATTTCTCGATACGATAATTATTTAAAATATTATTCTGTAGCGAGAGTCTTTAAGACAAATCATATCGAATCTAGTGATTTTTTGTAATCCCTTAAAATTATAGTCTTACACATGTGTTCTGATTTTTCTGACGTACTGTTCCAAAAATATATTTTTTTAGTAATAATCATAATTCATAATTTTTGAATATACTAAGCTGATGTAATTTCAATTTGAGAAAGAGATTGAATAAGAATACGTCACATATTTTATAATTAAATAAATTAGCATTGGCATTATAGAGATTTACAAACATTAGATTTGCGATTATGCGATTATTTTCGAAACAGTTTTTTTGGTTTTCTTTGAATATTTGTTTAGTTTAAAATAGCTTTCAGTCCATGCTTACGTCGTATACTAATCGAAAATATATAACCATAAAATATGCACTTATCTTTTTTAGCTATTTCTAAACTTTACTTTATTTTTTAACGATGAATAAATGCCTAATCGAAAACTGTGTAAAATATACAAAACATGTTTTTTATATTCTTTTTTATCATAAAAAAGTCCTCTGAACGCCTTTTTTCATAGTAAAGGTACGAACACATGAACAGACAAAATCGTCCGCATGATATCTGCCTTATGTCTGTATGATTTGTCTGTCCTATTTTGCCTGCAAGCAGTGTGATTACACAGCCAGACAATTGTCGCAGACATTCGTCGCATTTTGTCACATGCAGACAAAATAATTGGTCTGCAACGTCACTATTGTCTGCCTATTACATGCACATACACAAAAGTCGCAGACATTTAGTAAAATGTGACAGACTTTTACATAAATGTCTGTACATGTAATCGTACCTTAAGTCGTTGTATATCCATAACCGCTCATCGATTGTGAGTTCAGTAGATCCTTAAAAGTTAGTAATCACGGTTAAGGACATCACCTCATTAAAACTTGCATAAATGCACGAGCCCTCGTATTATAAATGGGGTTACTTTCTATTTATATCTTTTGTATAGAAATATATTTCTATTTCTATAAAGAGAAATAAGGTCATAGTTTTGTCTAGAAATTATATTACTTTTCTGCATTTAATAATATTATTTAACATCAATGTAACTGCATTAACCGTCCGTGGCACATTTGCTTGACTTACATTGTATAAATACTTGCTCTTGCTAGTCATTTTAAAAGTGAGTTCTTTATAAATGCTCGGTGCGCGCATAAATCATAAAATGTTATGTAACGATGTAAACGACCCTGCTTCCGCATTCCATCCCCACCTTCCCCTCTCTTCGCAGCATCTTTCTCATCATCTCTCGCTCTCTGGAATTATATATGCATGAATCACATCATTTGAATGATATTATACTGGCCAAGGGCTATTTCAAGCAAGATTTAACTTTCAAACGATGGAATACATAATCCCATAGATAAGTCTGCCCCCAAGGATGAATACCATACACCCTTTCCCACACATCTATATATATATATTATATTTTATATATATATATAAATATAATGCATGCAGACATGTATAGGCTGAACTTCTTCGTGTATATACGTTTACATATTAAACTTGTATGTGTACGCTCGTATAATAGATCCACTCACGATATGCTCTGCAAGACGCACGGCAAGACGTGTACTGGCTATAAACACACACACACATACACTCACACAGGATGTAATGTATAGTATATGTATCCGCTAGCACACACACACACTCACGTTTGCCTTGTATAGTTTGTTGAAGAAATCTGTTTTGCATAACGACGAGGTTTCGATTTAAATGTAGAAGACCTTTTTTTCTTTATGCCTGCGCGCGAGTGCCTGAGCAAAGGTAAGCCTGGAACACTATATACACGAATACGTTTAAGTTAGCCTAAGATATATTTATATTCGTAACAATGTGACGAAAGATTGCTGCGGGTGGTTTCAGTGATATCGGAGTGCAGGACCAGACGTGCGCTGCCCGTCTGTGCTGGTAAAAGCTATGAGGCGGAGTATAGTAAAGAAACTTTAGATTAAGCTTTTGCGAATGAATTTTTGACAAGTTTTTTCTTTGGGATTTTTGTTATGGATCCCTTGAGCTTTTTTAAATGTATATATTTTATATGTTGCAAGACCAGCTAAAATTAATATGTGTCTACATTTTATGGTCAGAACATTGCTCTTCGAATACTGCCAAAAGAGGAATGTGCTTGAGAGATCAAATTTAGCTAGTGGTGTCGGAAAAAATCGGAAAGTATTCATATTATAGATTGCAATAGCCATTGGTGTCGGAATATTTTCGAAGTTATATTTAATTCGTCGGCCAGATTTATTTGGAATCGAATTTTCTCGCCAAATGCCCCGCATATATGCCATCTAAACTTGATATTTCTCTTGAATATTCGCCTACGATCGAACGCCTACCTTTTGGGAAGATCGCAAAGTTCACTAAGAAATCTGGTACATTCCCGGATTGCGACCGTGTCTAAGAAAAAGGTATAACAATAGGCTTTTCTGGTGGCCTACGTGCTGGACTAGTCTCTGTGAGACGATCATATATATCTCATCATCATCATCTCATCATAAAGATGAAACTTATTTTAAAAGGTTTTGAAGGGGAACCTTATCTAGGAATATATGAATTGCTGCCGAAATATTCCCCTTGGTTTTTACCTCAATCATCCATTTGCTAGGGTTGTTCTTAGAATGAAACATAGAAAAAGGTGTCGGTCATAGAGTGTACATCCCTTAATACGTCTTATTTTCAATTACAAAAACATTTTATCATTTTTTTGTGATTTTTTTTGTATTACCTGTATTAACCTAAATGGTCAGTAAAATAGTATTTTCTATTGAGTTTAAATAAACTAGAGAAGAAACGATCAAAATAAAATTCAGACAACATCATAGTTTCTCTTCCGCAAACTAATACATATTTGTTTTAAAAAAATAAAAAGGGATCATTTTTTTTGGTTTTGATTTGGACGCATTGCGCCGTTTTTTTTTTGAAAAAAACAAAAGTCAAATCTTACCATGCCCAACATATCTATAAACTGAAATAACAAGGGTTGTACGCTTAAGTTTCTAAAATGTAGATAGGTACAATGTAAGATTTTGTTTTAAACAATACAATACAAATATAATTATGGGGTGTCTTGTAATGGAGCATTTATAGCTGGAACAATATGTATCTATTATATATTTTATGAGAAAATAAATAATTTATATTTTTAGCAAAAATATATGTTGAAATATTTTGGGATACTTTGTTATAGAGTATATTTATCAAACATTTGTATTAAATGGTTTGTGGATACTTTATTTTGGGAGTGGATATTTTTCAAATAAATTACAACTCAATTTTTTTTAGGAGGGATTGCCTGTCACCCAATTTTTCTACTTTTTTTGTATTTGTGAGTTTTTTTGTTTGATATTGTTGTATTTTTGATAAAAAAAACTGCTAAAACGGATTACAAAATTCCGGAATAACTTAATCCCAAAATTCAATATCCCAAATTTTATGAAATTTTAAAAATCCAGTATTTTGAATTGCAGTATTTTTAAATACAGTTTTTTTTTATTTTTAGATTTTGTATGCAATACAATTAAAGCCTAAAATAATAAAAAATATTTAAATAAATTCTTGAAATCCAGTATATTTATTATCGCTGTTTAAAAACCGGAATTATAATTATTTTATTATATTATAGCGATCGCAAAAAAAACTTTTTAATTCACAAAATAAAAATAGCATTTTGATTTTTAAATAATCGATAGGTTGTTCTTAAGATAATATGTTGACGGCGCCGGCGTTTGGCCTATGAATAGGTTTGGCGGTCGATCTTTGAAAAAAGACATTTAAGCTGAAATCAGACGATTTCAACCGACGCAACGGCCGGTGCCTCAAAACCGGCGGATTCTATCTCTATGTACCTGCTATAGTCTGTTTTTATGTATACATAAATTGCTGTAGCCAGAGGCCTATATAACCCCAATAAACGATGGTTTGATTTCTATCAATAAAAATATATGATCGAATGCATTTGGACAGCTGCAAAGCAATCAGCACACACACACACACGCGCGTAAATGCCTGGCAAATAATATACAAAACGATCCAATCAGTTTGCCTTTGTTTGAACGAATTATAGTCCGGCTTGAATCCACACACACACACACACACATACACCCACACCCACGATTTCCTGCCACGTCCGACACGATGCCGACGGACGGGCGAAGCAAACATTTATATTTATTTTCTAGCTTGATTGCGCTTGCGTCCGCCATTTTGACCGTTATTTATAAAAGCGCACAGAGCCTTTGCGTTGAATATACACGCACGCATATCCACAAAGAGCTTGAAAGCTCTTAACTGCAACAACTTGCAAGAACTTTAATACGCTGGCCGCCTTGCCTTGGGCATGTTTATTTTGTGCCGGTGTATGTGTATTTTTAATACTATATAGTAAACTTTTAAATATATATATATATTTTATATATAAACAGACTTATTTCAGGGAAAGTGTGTACACAGTAAACGCACACACACACACAAAGCCTCTAATGGTATGCTGGGGAAGAAAAGAATGATATTCTTTGTACACGGGTTCTATCTGTTGTATAATTTACTATATAATGTGTCCTGAATAGTAGAGTGTCTGACTTGCATACACACTCACTCATACATACACAACACACATACACACACGTCGAGAACTTTTTGAAGCTTTCTATATGCATTCGCGCTCACAACGTTTCTCTATATGGGTATATCTATCCAGCATACACCGCACCACACCAGGAGAACTCACATAGATATGGGATGCTATTGTCCAAACATAAAACGAGCTATCGGTGTTTATTCAAGCAAGATATACAATACCCCTCCCTGCGCGCCAGTACCCTTACCCTATGTGCATACACAGACACACACACAGGCAACAATGTCAGCATAGCGCGATGAGCAAGTGTGTGTGTGTGTGTGTGTGGAAAGCGCTTGAGCAAGCGAACGTACGGGTTATGTTATCAGTGTGAAGGAAAATTGGTTCGTGAAATGAAAATGAAAAGTTCTGGGTAGACAAGGCGAGTCACACACACATTGACTCACATAAGGAGAGGGTAGAAGGCACCTAAACGTTGCTGTATGGTACATCTGTAAGTTTTTGATAAAAAATAAACGCATCCAGACACACACCACGAGCTGTTGTGCAGACACACACACACATACAGATAGGTGTATATGTAACATGTGTACGTAATATAGAACAGATCGTATTATGTATTTCAAGCGTACACCACAAACTATATAATACAACACGTTTTTACACTGGCAGACAGCAACCACCTTAATTCAACTTATTTCATTCAAAAACTTTATCCATACACACACACACAGGCACACACACGCGCGAGTTTACGTTTGTGTCATTCATATATTTCTGTATTAAGCCCGTCGTTGTTGTACCACGTGTGCGTGTGTGTGTGTGTGAGACCGCATTCTATGGGTAATTGATGTCGAGTACGCAGGCGGGGTACATATTGCATATAGTTATATATTAAAAATGCAACTAAAACCCCAGTGCAGTAGATGCACCACTGAACTGCACTGCTGTTTCATGGCAAACTTTTTAATGGTCGGTTTGAAGCTTTTGTGGCGCGCACGTCTGTTTGTTTGTCGAAGATGTTTGGTGCTGGTTTAAGTATAATATACAGGGTGTCTCAACTGTCGACGTAATTCTATAGGAACTAAGAAGCGCCTTATGACTGAAAAAAATTAATAAACTGCAATTTAAAAAATTATAAAATAAATAATTAAAAAAAAAGATTTAAATTAAATAAATAGAATTAAAATAATATTGTACTTTAAAAAATAATTTTATTATTATTATTTAAAGACCAAAACCATTTCAATATTTCCCTAGGAATACACACACATTATTTTTAGTGGTGAGATGGTGCAAACAACCGTATCACTATGCAGTCAATTTGTAGAAAACAATTCTTCGAGAAAAAAATCGTAGAAATACATTTCTTGGAAAAAATCGTTGAAAACAATTAATCTAAAAACAATTGGTCAAAAACAATTCGTCGAAAAATAATACAATCGATGAATTGATTTTTGACGAACTGTTTACTATGGCGGCATGAAATAGACCCCAAAGAGTTTTTTGGAGATTTTTACAAGTCACCTTTACTGTCACCTTTACTATGTACTGTTTTTTGATTAATTGTTTTTCGAAGAATTTTTTTACGAATTGTATTTCGACAAATAGTTATCGGAGGATTGGTTTTCTACAATTTGTCTTTACATGAACTGTTTTGTTTGAATCGTCTTTCGACGAACTTTTACAAATTGTTTTCTAATTGTAAATAGCAAAGAACAGATTTTTTTCCAAGATTTTCTTTATACGAAATAAATTATAGTTTTTCTTCTCTAAAACGCATTTGGTGTTTCAGCAATTCCTAAACAGTGAAGGGTAATGTTATTAAAATAACAAAACCTATATATTTTAAAAAAGGTGTACTATATACAAACATTAAAGCTTCAATATTTAAAAAAAAAAAACTAAAAAAACTAAAAAACTGAATTAATGATAACGATTTATGTGACACCCTGTATGTCTATGTATATTTCTATATATGTCGTGCTTTTCGTATTTCCGGTCCGTGTCTGTATACAATATATTTATACATGCCCAGAACAATTTTTCCATTATCGATAGAAATCTGTGTGTTTTGTTGTAGTTTTTGCACAGCGGGCGCAGTGGACGGCGATGTGGATGCGATGAGGAACATTAATTCGATGACACGAACTGTTTATCATATTTTTTATCACAAAACCAACAAGTATACGCACACCATGCACTTAGATGGTATGCTGAATAACTAAGATATAGATACACTTGAATTTAAATAAAATAAGATATGATCGGAATATATATATATATATATGTCGAGAAAGCAGCTGATA
>JAAAKO020044181.1:0-26984 GCA_010015015.2 Bolitophila cinerea
TTATATAAAACCGCGATATGTCTGTGTACACGCAGCTGCAAACGAGTCAACTGATAGGAAAAATAAAAAAATATAAAAATATACGAAAAAAATGTATCGTATCAACGCGGATTAGATTATTATTATTATAAAATTTTATTTAGATTTTATTTAAATAATTCCATTTAAAAATGTGCACACTTTTGTTTTTGTAGATAATAAAACGCGCAGCGAAACGTGTGCGTTAACTTCGAA
Organism: Bolitophila cinerea; assembly: GCA_010015015.2. Classification (NCBI taxonomy): domain Eukaryota; kingdom Metazoa; phylum Arthropoda; class Insecta; order Diptera; family Mycetophilidae; genus Bolitophila; species Bolitophila cinerea. The sequence continues at coordinate 235 of JAAAKO020044181.1, forward strand.
GACTGGCTGACTGGCTGATTGACTTGACTGACCTATAAAAAGCATAATATTACATGTTTTCATCTGAGCTCTCTGACAAACACGCATTCATGACATAATCGGAGGCTGTGTGTTTTAATTAATTAGCTAACCAATTCGCAATGAATGTAGATATAGCTGGTGTTTTTTTTATTTACTATTTGTTTTTTTTTTAGATATGTAGTTCCAACTTTTGAATCAGAAGAAGAAAATTATGGTATAACTAAATAATATATATATATATATATATATAATATATAAATTAATAATTATATATTATATCATGATTTATGAATTTGAATTGAGGTAAGAAAAACTGCAAAAATGACTAACTTACGCTGGTAGTTCAAATATATGGCGTAAATGGCGTAAATTATGATTTATTTTAAAACCTCACCATTCTTTAGTTGGCCAAAAGTCATATATAAATCTTTGATCATTTTTTTTTCAACCTATAAAGTATTGTCTAAAATTCCAGTTAATTGTTTAGATTGACTAAAGACTAGTTAAAATGATACGCCATTTACTACTGACTACAGGGCAATCAAGTTTAACCTCAAACCTCCGATCAAAAATAAGCGCAAACAATATGTCGGAGTTGTTGTCATTGGAATGGTAAATCATTTGAAAATAACTCCACATAATTGGCAGATGTTTTTCATTCTCTCCGGAATCATAATCATAAATATCCTATCAGTCAAAAAGTAACGATCAAAATAATAGTATCTTGGGCAACATCTACTTCAATTTAATTCTATTAAATGAAATTTAAAAAAATGTAAATCCTAAATATACAATTTGTTGATAGTTCTGGCTCACATGTATTTATAACAATTTTGCCAATTTATATCTACATTTCTGCATTCCGACATGAAATCAATTAAAATATGTCTGTTTGTGTGTGTGTTCGAGTCTGTTCTTTAGCAGGTATCTATTTATAACCTTCACCGATCATCCGATGCAACAGTATTTAATGGCAGAGGCCAAAGCGCCAGACTCTGCTGGCCTGCTGCTGTTGCATGATGTGTGCGAATTTGTGTAAACACACGCTGTCCTCCTGCCAGTGGATAATGTGTGAATATGTGCACATAGCATAAACACACACTCACACACGCTCGAAATTGCAATTGTATAGAATCTGAATGTCTGCGCGGTTTTGTGCGGTTGCCAGAACTTCCGGCAGGCAAACGACACTATATTGAAAATAGGCACATATACACCTACATAATTTAACTATTTACAGTTAAAATTTAGAAACACGAGAGTGTTGTGTACATGATTGTGTGTATTATTCCTACGTAATAATATACAAGTCTAGATAAAGCTATTTCAGCTGAACGCGTACTTAATGATTCGAACGAAGCTCAAATGCGAGTGTATGAGTGTGTATTGGTGTTTATCAGTACGCTGTACACGTTCCTAAGAGCGAAGAGAAAATAAACCAATAATTTAAATTCACATTATATTTTGTACTGTATTTTTGTTTCTGTCTGTTTGTGTATGTGTGTGTGTATGTGTGTGTAGGTGGATAAGCCGCCGCATATAACAATATAAATTAGTTTGTATATAATAATACGTGTTCGTATTGTTCTTTTTCCTTATATGTAATTTTAGCTGTTATTTTTGTTTTTGTTGTTGTTTAATTTCGTACAATTATTCAGACCGCATACACATGCACACAATCAAAACGCGTATAATTAATAATAGTGTAGTTAAAGTATGTTATCTTTAGAGGAGTTTAATAACTTAAGCGATAACCTGTGATTTTCATGTGAAAGCTCAGTAAAGTGTACTGACCATGTGAACATAAATATATGTTAAGCCAAGCAGAAAGTGTAGGCAATGTAGAAAATGATAAAAATATTTAAATAATAATATATAAAATGTATTTTCTCCCAAAAAAAAGTCCCATTTATTTAATGTTTTATTTATACAACAAAAACCACACGTTAGGGAATTACCCAAAAGCATTTATATAGACGTATGTTTTATACTTGTATATATATAATATAATCAATAGACCACATGAATCCACATGTAATGTCTCGAAATCCGACCGCACACACACACGAACACTTGAGACATACACTCATGCATTCCATTTATGTGAGTACCACCCAAAGAATGCGTACGAGCAAACGCGCACACGCAGTGAACCTGTTTATAAATATATTTCAACGAAGCATAAATTATTCAGCCCTGAAAGGCCTAGAGTCAATACAGAGTCAGAGACTTCAGGTTAGGCACTTACCCACAATCGTCAGATCTGCTTGGACGAACTTAAATCCATAGAGGCCGTGTCCGCAACGATTTAAGCCACTTGAGCGACGTTTATGCGTCGCACGAAAATCCTTCAAGAAAACACTCAGTTTACACACACACACAGACACAAAAAAACACTTTTTCTCAAGGTTAATATAGAATCACAAATTGCAGGTTGTTTTTTTGTTCTCGCGATTAGGAACGGGTGGTAAACAATGCAAAAAGTTAACCACTTTATTATGATGTGGCGCGCGTACTCACACAGAATCACAATCAGGAGATCGAATCAACACGCACGTGCGTCCACAATTCACAGAGCCAATAACCGCGCAATTGGTGTATTTATTTGAAAAGGAGCTCGGTACTATTTTATATAGTTGAAAATGAAATATAGATTTTCGTATGTGTACAGAGCGAGCGCAAGGAAAAGTTGTACGTTTTTGTGGGTGGGTTTATTTGAAGTGTGTGTGTGGATTGTGGAATCTTGGAATGAGAAACGTTTGACACTGTGACAGACGTGCGAGCGCAAGTGGTCTTTGTTGCCGCGATGTTGGTAGGCCTGCAGTGGTTTACAATGTCAAACGATGCCCTAGTAGCAGAAAGTTTGTTGTGTTTATGTTGCGATTAAATGCAAAAAATATAGAAACATTTACGAAGAGTTGATTTTTAAATTTAAAACTAATCTTTTTCGGAGCCTTTTTTGGGTAAAATTTCGGCTGAAGTGCAGTTTAGTCTGAAGGCCTAAACTGCACTTTTGTCTCAAAGAGGTTTCAAAGAGGAACCCCATTACACAGAAAAACAACATTTTATGTTTAAAAAATGAACCCCTTAGGGGTGGGAGGGGTTCCAAAATTTGGTAAAAAATTAGAAAAATTAATATTTCGGAGCGTTCCGGAAAGTGTGGTAAGTGTGTTAGGTATTAAATTAAAGGTATTTAAAATATCTATTGTATACAAATTAAAGGTTAGGAAAAAAATTGGACCCCCATTCAGGAGATATTAAAACAAACGTCATATTTCATACAATTTGATATAAAGAGAGGAAAAGGAGGGTGAAAACGAAAGATGGTGCCATTTTTTTCAAAATGTCAAATCTTAACAGCTCTTAATTTATTGGGGCCGTAGACCTCCATTGCCAAAAAGATATATATGTCAGCCGACCACGAACTAAGGTTTAAATGGCCTACAACCATATTAAACTTACACTGCCCTAAAAAGAGGGTCCACGGCCCTAAAAACTGAAGGGCTGTTTAGGTTTGGCCTTTTACAAAATAATGGCATACTTCCCTCCTCCCCCTATAGCAAGTTATATTAAATTTGTCGTTTTTTGAAAATTTCCTAAATGGGGGGTTCGATTCCCCCATTTGTATTTGATACCCAATACACTTAGCACACTTTCCGGGATGCTCCGGTATAATTTTTTCTATTTTTTTTACTAAATCTTTGAACCCCTCCCACCCCTAAGGAGTTAATTTCCTAGAAACCATATTATCATATTTGAGGTTGGGGAGGCCACTTTATGAGAGGGGAGGGAAAGAATCCCCAGGCACTAAAGGCTAAACTGCACAAACGCCCTTCTCTTTGCCGGAGCCTTTTAGGGTTAAAATCTCCTACACGCCTATAAAATAAAATTTAAAGTAAGTTTAGACTAAAACTGCATATTTACATGTAACCACCTTTTCATTAACCAATGGGTAAAAGTATCTATAAACTTAGGGCACATATATAAATAACATAACCTCAAATTGCACAATAAATAGGTAGGCGGCAAATCAAAATCACGTTATTTTGCCAATAAGCGGTTTTGATTCATATATTGATTAATTAGGCGCTGTTTTTATGAAGCAAGTGTAATTAAGTGTACATGGCAGATGCAAATGTAAACAAAGACTTATGTACAATAAAATTAGGATTTTAATAACATTTTTGAAAGTCTAGTGTTTAAATTGATGGATTCCACAAATGGAAGCTGATATAAGCTACTTTCAAATTTCGAATAAAGGATCTTAAATTTACAATAATTTGATCACTATTTGTTTGCAAAATATTTTATACAAATTTAACAGTGTACAAAAGGTTTACATTCTAGTGTGCACTGTGCATCCTGAAAAAGCGCAAATCACACGCGTTCGCCGCACAACAAAATGTATCGCAAACGCAAGCTTCGAGCTCACCGCACCGCACTGCACACACAGTACTCCGTGCGCGTTGCGTGTGCATTTTTCGCTGCGCACTGCGCACACCTACAAACTTCTGTCTCGCTCGCCCTGCAGATCCGTGCGTGCAAGACAAAACAGGCAATAGGCAGAGAGCACAGAGTAGAGTACAAAGTAGCACTCACACAAAGGCAGAGTAGAAGTAGAGTACACATACACAGTCACAGACACAGTACAGATACAGAAACGCAGAAAACAGAAATAAAGACCAAAAGACAGCCAGAAACAATCAAAACATGGCGTTCTTCGTGTCCGTCGGACGAATTGAATACTAAAAAAGCTAGCTGGCCAAAGTACAGATTGAAAAAAATGTATCCTACAAGAACGACCAGCTCCTCGTCGGGTGCATTTAATTGGTTTTCATGAATTGGATGAGACTCGTTCAACCTGAAAGTGACCGATTCGTAGTGGTGTGTGTGTGTGTGTCTTGTGTCGTTCCTCGTTCCTCTGTGTCCGCCGTCGGTTGTCGCAACCAAAAGCACCAACAACGAGTGTCCGTCCCCCGTGTGTGTATCGCAATTTGCAAAACGTTGCATTGAATCTTTAAATGTGATTACACACAGCCCATCCAGTCCCAGTCTCCCAGTGTGTTAGATATATTTATATTATTATTTTTATTTTATATTCATAGTGTTTTTCGATAGAATCAAAAGACAACTATATAATTAGAGACTATATATACAACAGTGTGATACTCGAAAACACACACACACATATACACTGACGTTCAAAAGAAAGTGTTTTTGTTGGGCTGTCTGTGTACTTCGTGAGTGTTCCGTTCAATACTCTGGCTGCAGACGCAGCGCTTTCCCCAGCAGCAGTAGCCAAGCCACAGTCGCTTCCACCACCACCACCACCTCCACCACCATCGACGACCGCACCGACGAAGTCTTCTCGCCAGAGGGCTGCGTGCATTTAATTTCTAAGAAGAATACTGCGAGGTGCCTGGCATTGTCGAAACAGGTGATTTAAATGGCTATTGTTCTGTTGCGTGCGTGTGTGTGTGTGTGTATGTGTGTGTTCGGGCGCGCAATGATTAGGTAATAATAATGCATATGTGTGTTTGTTCTTGTGAATCCATCCACAGACAAAAACACACAATAGACAATACCGAAAAACAGCTAACCTCAGACAAGTAGTTGTTAGCTTCTCCGGTAGCTTTTAATGCTCTTCTTCAGTCTAGTCTAGTTTGTGTATCGATTCGCGTCTTTTGTGCTGGTTTGTGTGTGTGTCTGAGAAACCTGATGAACTGACGGATCTATCTCAAAAAAGGAAAACAAAATGTTGTGAAATATTGGTACTCAGTGTGTCCCGTACAAGAAAAAACATCAGGTACCATCATTTGGGTGCCTTTGTGTTCTCGCCATTTATAATTGTATTTTCACACCGTTGATCTCATTCACAGTATACTCTTACAATAAATTATAATGTATAAATACCGTTTTTTATGTGTTTTGTAATACGAGTACTTAATGTACATTATACACAGCATATATAATTGTGAAACGGATGGAATTCGTATGTATACACAGCGTTGTAACGATTCACAACTAAATTGCGGTGTCTTATACACACATACACATACATTATGTATGTGTATGTGTGTGTGTGTTTTTTGCTTTGTTGATGTTGTGAAAATGATAAATCGATTAAATCCACTGGCTGGCCCACCCCACTTTTGCAGTGTATTGGATAATATATACCGTTTGAATATAAATATTGATGGAATTGCGCCCACACACGCTAAGGGTTGGACAGATTCTAATTTGATTTCATTGGAATTGTCTTATATACATATATTTACGACAACGCTTTTTATAATATTAGAACTAATTAACATTTTAATTCATTGTTCGTGTCCACACGAGTAGACATCACCCGAATTGAAATTTATGTAGGTGTCAAAAAGTGGTAACCTTTTGCGATGTCTGCATATGTTCCAAATTATATCATATATTTATAATAAAATTAGAGTGCAATTAAAATCAACAAAATGTGTTTTTGGGGTTGGGAGGCGGATATGTGTATGCGTCATCATCGTACACATACAAATAATGTTTACATTTTAGTTTACAAAGTCAGCCAGCCGGCGGATTAGCAGAAATCTTATCTTATCTTATGCGAAGCCAAACAAAAATATTGTCAACAAAATTCAAAACATAATAATAAACGTATATTTGTGTATTTGTATTTTTGTGTGAGGTTGTGTGTATACTTTTATATACATATATAGTTTAAGCGTGCATGTGTCTGTGTTTTTTGTTTGGCCTGTGTAAACGATGGTTTTAGGTAATCGAACCGCTCGCTCACCGTGCCCAAACGCATTCAAAAATGATAAGCGCGCTGTGTTTTCGTATTTGTATTGGTATTGGTAATATTGATTAGCATTGCGATAGTGTGTGTGTATGTGTGTTAGTATGAGTATATAATAAGTCTAGCCAATTTGCGTGTATGTATATGCAAAACAGTTTTTTTTATTTCTTTCTATCTCTTGTTTGGAATTTAAAACTCGTTTTCATTTTCAGTGCCTAAGATTATTGACCGAAAAACTACCTGCAATCGATAAACTAATTCATTGTTTATCATATTCTCTTTGTGTCTGTGCACAGCTCTTCGTCAGCATCGCGTTTCACACAACGGATCTCGCCGGCGTGACCATCCGCAGTGGTGTGCGCGGGATTCACTGCCTGCCGCCTACCGTCTGCCTGCAGCTGTCCCACACATAATGTCACAGGGTGCCGGAGCCGCTGGCACACAGACCGAATTCCGCGAATACCAGTGGGCCTACTCAATCATGGACTCCTCGCGTGTGTCCACCTGTCTCATTTCAATGCTACTCATCGTCTACGGTAGCTTTCGCAGTCTGAACATGGAGCAAGAGGCACGCGAGCGTGAACTGAAAAAGCGCCAAAATGATAGTCTTAATAATTTGCTGACCGGTGAGCCAACGATGAGCGTCGAACAAAGTAAGTGTTTACCTGAGTCTCTCTGTGTCCCTTGGGACCGTATGGTGAGGGCGTGGGAGCGGGGATTGTGTCACGGTGCGTGTGTTAATTTTGTGTGCGGTCGTCCGCTACGAACTTTTGGTGTTGCAGGTAAATTCGCCACCCTGGACACGATGCACGCGCTGTGCCTGCCACTGGGCGCTTCCATTTCGTTGCTGGTGATGTTCTTCTTCTTTGACTCGATGCAAATGCTGTTCGCCGTGTGCACGGCCAGTGAGTATTTTTTGAGGACGCTTTAAAAAAAAACTCTCGCTAGTGATATACATTTAAAATCTTAAAAGATAAAGCTTACTATCATAAAATATAAAAAAAATATATTCCAAAATTCAATGTAAAGTTATTTGTAATTTGATATGTTTGGCTTGTTATATTTTCGTATAGAAAGATCATAAAATATAATATAAAAGATTAATCTCAGGCCTAACTCTATCTTTTTTCAAAAAATTCCAACTTTAATCATTTAATTTTATCGTTCCTTTTTTGATTGCGAATTTAATCTTAAAATAATTCTCGAGAACCAGAGACTTTTGTCAAGTTTTGTACTATTGTACTATATCCTGCCTCCTCTGAAAAAACAGTCCTACACCAGCTATATGTTGAAAAATATCATATAAATGTATATCTTTTAAAAGTTCTTTTCATGGCGTCTAGTAATCGAATTATAGGATCAAATAAAATATATAAAACCATTTTCTTCCATTAGTAATTGCCACCGTTGCGCTGGCATTCCTGTTGCTTCCGATGTGCCAGTACATCATCAGACCGTGCTCGGACGGTCATCGAATCTCGTTCGGCGTCTGTGGTCGTTTCACATCCGCCGAGCTATTTAGCTTCTCGCTGGCGTTGTCAATTGTGTGCGTCTGGGTGCTGACCGGTCATTGGCTTCTGATGGATGGTGAGATTCGTTATTTTTTAATTGTTTTATAAGTCAATTTAATCACTTCTTCACTTTGCAGCCATGGGCATGGGACTGTGTGTTGCATTCATTGCCTTCGTGCGACTGCCCTCGCTCAAGGTGTCCACGCTGCTGCTGACCGGTCTGTTGCTGTACGACGTGTTCTGGGTGTTCTTCTCATCGTACATATTCAGCACAAACGTTATGGTGAAGGTGGCAACCCGGCCGGCTGAGAATCCCGTCGGACTGGTCGCACGAAAACTCAATCTTGGCGGTATTGTGCGAGAACCACCGAAACTTAATCTGCCCGGTAAACTTGTGTTTCCGAGTATGCACAATACCGGACACTTTTCCATGCTTGGTCTGGGCGACATCGTGATGCCCGGCCTGTTGCTGTGCTTCGTGCTGCGCTACGATGCGTACAAGAAATCGCAGGGCATTCTAGCCGACGCCGGAGTGCCGGTGCCGCGGGGCGTCGGCTCCAGACTGACCTATTTCCATTGCTCGTTGTTGGGGTATGTTTTCTGTGTGCACGCTATTCTGTAGAACGTATACTGATTTGTTGATAATTTACAGTTATTTCCTGGGACTCTTAACGGCAACCGTTAGTTCAGAGATATTCAAAGCTGCCCAGCCGGCACTGCTGTACTTGGTGCCGTTTACGCTTTTGCCATTGTTGACGATGGCTTATCTTAAGGTAGGAAGCGCTCTAATCATTGTGCACGTGGCTTATTGTAAATTGTCTATGTTACAGGGTGACCTGCGCCGAATGTGGAGTGAACCGTTCATCACGCATCCATCCTCAAAACAACTAGAAGTCTGAGCCGTGTTTCATTGCGTGATTACACACATATATAGGTATTAAAACTCAAACATGAAGACATACACACATAGGCGAGCAGAGAAGCGGAGATAAACCTAAAAATAGTTGTACATTAATATCTAAGGACTAATATACACATACACACAAACACAAACAAATTCAGGATGATACAGTAACAAAAAAAAAACCTTCTCTGAACAGTCAGCCTTCTATCGGAAATATCCGAGTCTTTGGTCGATCTGAAGCACGGCAATACTACTGCATTTATCCTCACCACGCCACTATCTTGACTCCCAGCACATACATTCGCACTTCGCGCTCTTGCTCTCACCCACTCCTTTGTATTTGCATTGTGTCGCGATAGTCGACATAAGTATTGGGGTTAACGACAATGTTTGCACGAAAAACAAGCGAAACGAACAAATCATAACCCCTTAAAACGTTCCCGGAACGATGAACAAGCAATTTTGAAACAAGTACACGCTTATATAACAGTATTTGTATAGTGTTGGATTTAAACTTACGACTATATGAATTTTTAAATATTCAGACTGACTTACTCAGCAATCTGACACTACTTCTACGCCACCCAACCACCTCGACCTTCCTCCCTCCCCCCCACAACATCCGAATTCCTGCTAATTTCTTTCGATCAACACACTGCTCACTGCATCTTAATAGTATTCAATATATTATATATAAAATATAACTAAATTTACATAGATTATATAAAATTATATATATATATATATATTGTGTGTAAAATTCTCTTAACGCCTCTAAAATATAGAAATCTAAAATAAACAGCACACAAGAAAGAAAACATACACACACAGAATAATTAAATAATACATTTTGAAAATTTATGAATATCGAAAAGAATAAAATTATATACATATTTAGTTGTATATAAGAGTTAAGAGTAAAATGTTTAGCAATAAGTTATATATATGTATACACTAAATATATATGACTATATACACATAAAACGCTCTCGCGAGTGAATAGTGATTGAACCACCGAAAAATGATAAGTAAACACGCGAGTCCGGACTTAGTACTGCACGTGTCTCGTGTCCAAGTGCAGAAATCAAGTGATACCCGTGCACGCCTGTCTGCAGCAGCTTCGTGATGGCCTCTTCTCTAGACGTATTTCTCAAACGCTCTCGCGGGGGTCGTCTCCGTTCCCATTAAAGCAACACTATAAGTATATAAATATATTTGTGTGTGTATATGTATATATGCAATAATTAGCAATTTAAATGATATAATTTACGTTAAACGAATTTAAATGATTAGATCGAAAATAGAAAAGCCCGCAGCGACTCATAAAACAAACACACACACACACACGCCCATACACGTACACGTTATAGTAAACAAAATAAATAAAATATTATACGAAATTGCAGAGTCACAAACAATTAAATACACACAAACCATCAATATATTATTATGTAAAACAACGTTTTATTTTTCTGTAATTTTTTGTACTAATTTCGAAAAAATATATACTGTTATTATATTTATACAAAACATACACAAAGATAATACTCTAAATAATTGAACTTTCGATGGGATCATGTCACGAGAAAGTATTTTTTGGGAGTTCCTGAGATTCAAATTTAGGTTATCGTACCATCAAAGACGCTGATCCTTCAGTTCATATGAAAAAAGTAAAAAAAAACAGGTCTTAGGTGGACCTGAGAACCTAAAATATCATCAATAACTTTTGAACTTAGACACGTTGATTCGAAATTGAAATTTTGAACCCACAGAACAATCAACCTTGGCAAATAATAAAGAATCAAAAATTTCATTTTATAGTCTTGAAAATTGCAAGCATTCATCGACTAAACGACTATCGACCTCAAAACATTTAATAATATAATCAATTTTCGACCAACATTGACTATTAATTATTGACTATTATCGGATCCCAGCAATCGAATCAAACAATAAAACATCTCTACACACGAGAATGTTTTTTGTACAAATTTTCTTTATTTATCAATGAACCTTTCATTTTTTTAATATTAAATTAAATAATAGCAAAGAACGCAAAAACTTTGACGAAATTTTACTTCCAATAATTTATAAAAAATCCTTTTTTGGAAATATCGTTTTTAGAAGAACTAAGAATTTAGAATTTAAAGCTAAGCCAAAAAAAGGAATTTTGTTCCTTGGATTAAAGCCCTTCATGTGGTTTAAAAAAACATCATGGCAAAACCACTACATAGCTAGGAGTCAGAAATAATATCTTAGGAAATTGCAGACTCGGTCCTAATCCAAAAATTAGAACTTATTTCCAAAAATAAAACAAAGACAAAAATAGCGTACAATATGAATAGCCAGCGTTTTAAACTTAAACCCTGATTTAAATAATACACACCTCCAAACAATGCATTCCAAACCCAGTGCATGCACAAAACCTTTTCTCCTTAAAACAAAGAAAAACACGCGCGCACACACACTCACAATGCGGATTTTCCATTCCCGAGTTCCCCGCCACACGAGGCTATTTTAAGCCATCCGCGTTTGCTTCGGCTGGCACACTCACCTAAGATGCGCACAGTGCTCACGATATATTCCACGCGCAAACGTTCACAACTACTCTTTACGGTGTGTGTGTGTGTGTCGTTCGGAAAAACATGTGAAAATGGTGAAAATACACTCGATGCTGCTGCTAACAATCGATCTCCGTAGAAAATTCGTTCATTTTAAGTATTTCTCTTGAGTGTTTGTGTGTGTGTGATTGCAATCTCGAAGCAAAAATAAACTTTCTAAAAAATGTGTTCGACCACAGCTGGACTTCCGTGTCCTCTGTGCTGTCACTCAAATTTTCCGAGTCTCGAGGCGCTCCGCAATTGTCTAGTGCTGGTGACAAACCGGCCCATCGCATGTCCCGTGTGTGCGGATCCACAGCTGGGTTTGGACAAGTTTACGATACACCTATTTAGTCACGCCCTCGAGAGTAATAATAATGCTGTACTCCGTGGTGGATCTTCAAGTACAGTTGTTGATGATCGTCTGGTGGCGGCCACTGCCACCGTTGTTGTGCCCTCGAATATGATCAAAACGGAAAGGTGTGACGTCTTCACCTCGCAACTGGCCGCCCACTCACCAACGTCGACGGCGGCGTCTAGTCAAATGTCTGAGGAGCCACAGTGTCACATTTGCGGATTTACGTTTCGATCGAGCGAACTGCATCAGATGCACATGCGTCTGGTGCACGATCACCAAAATATGTCGTCTGTTTTTGATGAGCCGTCAACCACGACGGCGGAGATACAACCCATTACTGGCACTACTACTGCCACAAACCGTCATCAATGCCATCTGTGCGCAAAGAACTTCAAGATGAAAGGATCTCTGCGTGTGCATCTGCGTGTCGTGCACTTGTTCGGTCTGGCACCGGGCAAGAAACCCCATTTCAATTTTGGCAATACTACTGGTGCACCGACGAGTATCATTGTTTCCGCCGAGCTGGCCACCACCGCTGCCGTTGACACACAACCTGACTATGCCGAGGTTCGGACTGCCGTTGACCTAATGTGTGCTGACGACAATAAAACATCGATCGCTGTCTGTTTGAATGCTGAGGCCAAACTCTGGGAGTGCGACATCTGTGCCAAATCATTCACAACAAAGTATTTTCTCAAGAAACACAAACGACTGCATACAGGTATAATAACTATCTTCTATACATATACTCGAATGATTAATTCCTTATTTATGATGGCGATTACTCTGAACCCACAGGAGAGATGCCGTACACGTGCGAGATTTGCGGCAAGACTTTCACGTTCCAACAGTCCTATCACAAGCATCTGCTGTATCACAACGATGACAAGCCACACATTTGCACAGCCTGTGGACGTGCGTTCAAGGAGCTGTCTACGTTACACAACCACGAGCGCATTCACAGTGGCGAGAAACCTTTCAAATGTGAAACATGTGGTAATTTAAATTATAAGCTATATATTTATTAGATATATATATACTTACTTCAGTTTTTTTTAATTTGAATTATTTGTTTATCTCTCTTCTCTCTATGTGTTGATTTTCCATCCAGATAAGTGCTTTCGTCAGCGCGTCTCGTACCTGGTTCACAGACGTATCCACACGGGTGCCATGCCGTACAAGTGCACCGCATGTGATAAGAGCTTCCGCTACAAGGTGTCCCAGCGTACGCACAAATGTATGGCCCAACCACCGGGCACAGTTGTTCGACAAACAGGTGATCTCCTGCAACGGCTCATCCAGAGCTCACTGCTAGGTACTTCTGCTGACGATTATCCGCAGCGTGATGATAATGATACAACTGCTACGCCAGCCAGCGTCGCCGAGTGTCACCATCACAACGATAAAGAGTTGCTTGACGACGATGACGCCGAAACGTTCCTGGGTCATCAGTCACTGGACGATTTCGTGGCAGAGTCTTGCACGAAAATGGGCATCGGTCAGCACCATGCAGACGATGGCTACCAGTCGCTCCAACAGTGCATCGTTGTCGGCGAAGATGCGAGACACAACACCACCGTCGAGCAGCACGTTGCCTCGCCATCAGATCAATTCCAAAATATGTGCCTGTACTCACCGATGGAGGATGCGACACCAGAGGACGCCGGTGGTGGTGGCCTTGCCTTTGCGACGAATAACACACCGCTGGACACCATCAATGAGAGCACTTTCAAGGCGATGATTTACGGTGACGTTGATGTTATTTTATAGGCTGCAAAATACAAATAGAAATATACATATATATTATATATTATTTATTGTCCAACTTTGGGATATTTATTGTAAACAATAAAAATTTAAAAAAACGTTATTTCGAAAAATATTAATTGAGACAAAGCAAGATTACATCCAGATCTTTGAGAATAAAGGATCGTAGAAAAGAGTACGAAAATGATAAATCCCTTAAAGGGAGTCCCCCCTTCCCGAGTCCAAAAACAATATTTTTGGACGGAAATAGATCTTGTTTTTTATACCAACAATCGAATGTTATCTTAAATTTAAAATACAAATCAGACCACCCTTATCCGGGCGATAGTGGCAAAAAGCGTTTTTTTAATTATATACTCAGGATTTGGAATGAGCGAACCCAAATACGTTTATTTATACAAACTCAAAACTACCTTAAAAATTTGAAAATTCATAAAATTAAAATAAAAATAAACATTTTGAGATGAAGGGCTAGGTAAGTTTGTTTAGCAACCGCCTTTTCAAGAAGGAGGGCGACCACGGAGTAACGTCTTTTCTGCAGTCAGCTAACAAGATTACAGGTAAAGGTAATACCGAGGGTAATACCATCTTATTTCACTTCTTTTCAGTTTTCCCATTTTGTTTTTAATTACAATGATTTCTGTTTAGTTTATGACGTTTATCTTCAATTCTTCTTTATTTATCTTTGTGTACACTGTAACTGTAAATACCAATTATCATTGTTTTTTTTAAAAGGATAATTTTTTTTAAAGTATTATATTAAGTATATTCGTTGCATCGTTGGCTAAAATACGCATACGCATATGTGTTATTATATTTAGCCCTTAAAATCATTATCGCTTTTGACTAATCGACTATACCAAAAAAGCCTGAACTTTAAAGACTATATAATCACTTGTTTATGCACTCGCAACCCCGTCCCCCGTTCAAACTTAATAACCACATTCAAACAAAACAACCCCCATCTCCAAATCACGCAGCACGCACACACGTGTCCGCGTGCCCAAAGAAACTACATAAAATTGATCAAACACAAACACAATCAACAATCGCAGTCTCAATTGAAGTTTGTATACACATATATTTTTTTTCAAAACATATTTTCGCTTATATTTTATTCACTATTTGCTCGAAGACAATAATCGCGAACTGAAGCCACAAAATGACAACGGCCCTGCAGATCCGTAGGGTCATGGAGTCCATGGGATGGACGGACGGTACGTTCATCCCGATTGCAAACGACGAGAACCAACAGCTGATGCTGACCATGCAGAATAGTCTCGAGGAAAAGGACCAAAAGTCTGGGGAACAGCAGCAGCTGGGCCAGCGTGTGCAAAATCTTCGCGAGCACGTTGTCAATGCTAACCAGGACATTGAGCAAAATATGGTGAGAATACAAAAATATCTCCTGGAGACTATTAAATTCTACTGATTTCTTTTTGTTCTTTCAAAAAGCAATTGCTTGAGGCTCATCGATCGCAGCTAACGGACGAGCACCACATGTACAAGGTTGCCGAGCACGATGACACCTCGCTGGAGAAGAAGCAAAAAGAGCTGTCCAAGACGCTTGTCGAGCTGACGGCCTACGATGACAAGACCAAGGGTGGGGATTTTAAAAAATATTATTATGATTGCATTATTTATTTTATTTATCTTGTACAGCCGAAATCGATAAGGTTGTACAGAAGATGACCGATGATTCTGGCAAGATGCGCTGGATGCGTGAAGCACTGCAAGAGTGGAAACAGGCGATGGCTCGTGGCGATGAGACAAACAAGCTTATCGCTAAGTATTGCAAGGAGGACAGACAGCGAGCAGAGGTTTCCTTATAATAAATTATATATAATATATTTGATGTTATATGATTTTTGTGTCTATTAAAGAACCTCGAAGGAAAACGCCGCATAATCCAGGAGAACATTAACAAGCGTCGTACGCGTCTCATCAACTCCACGGAAGAGCAAAAGTCTCTGGAAAACATTCTCGAGCGCACGGCTCAACTGTATCGGCAGGCTCATCTCGAGCGGCGTCATCTGGTGACCACCTGGAAAGAAGCTGTGCGTGCAATGAACGCCCGCGATAAAGAGATCAACACGGGCGAGCGCGACATGGAAAAGGCTCATGCGCACACGGACAAATTGAATCGTCAGCTCAAGGAACAGGTCGAGTTTCTGGAACACCAAACACGTAACAATCGGGAGGCCGAACGAGCGATCGCTGAGCTCAACGATCGTGCCGGACACGCGCGTCGCGATCTAACCAATCTCGCCGAACTGGTGGTGCTGAAGACAAACGATCTGCTGACCCAGCGCAAGTTTGTGCAGAATGTGTCCGGGCAACTGCAACAGCAGCGCTCGAAGAATCGGAATGCCACCCAGGGCATTAACGAGATCAACAAACAACTGGAGCAGGCTCGTGATGCCAACGAGCAATTGCGTCTAAAGTACGAGTGCTTTGTGGGAAAGAGTATGAACGCTCAGGAGCGTCTGCGTAATCTGGACGAAATGGTGGAGAGCGAGGAGAAAAATCTTAATGTGATTGCAGCAGAGACAACGCGATTGAATGCTGCGCTGTATCGGACACAGCAGGTCCGATTGGAGTGGGAGAACGAGCACAAGACTTTGGAGGTTAATTTAAAAAATACATATCTGAAATTATTCTATAATTTAATATATATTATGTAGATGCATGTCGTCGGTCTGGAATCGACGATTGCAAGCACGCGCAGTGGATTCAAGGCTAATCAGAAGGAGTTGCTTCGACAGCAGGAGATTGCGTACAATATCGTTAGTATATACATTTTAAATTTTTAAATCAATTCCCGTACAACGTATTTTTTTTTGTAGGACTTTAAAATAATGGAGCTCAATGCTCGTCTGGATAAAATGCGAGGCTCTGGCGCCGAGGTTAACCCCGAAACCGCAATAAAACTAAACGCCATGGAAGCACTGTACGAAGACAAGAAACAAAAGCAGAGCATCGTTAAAACGCAGGTGCTCAAGGTCGAGGACGACATGCGCCAGCTCACGATGGTGTTTGGCCAGGACGCCGTTGAGCTGGATCGGCTGCAGAACAAACTGAAAGAAAAACAGCTCTCGTGTGAAGGTGGCTCAAAGCGTCTGACACAGCGTACAACCGAAAACCAGGAACGTCTGGTCGAGCTGAGCATTCTGAAGATGCGCGTACACCAGATGGACGCAACGCTGCGCCGACAAACGGACAAAGTGTACAATCTAGAGAAACACCGTGCCGATTTGGAGCTTGCGATGCAAGAGCGTCTGGTAGACATTAAAATGCAGCGAGACGTCCTTGTGATGCAGCGCAAACACCTGCAGGACGAACGGAATCAACTAATGGCTGACATCGGTGATCGTGGACTAAAAATCGAGGCAATGATGGCACGCTACACGAACGCGGTGGCATTGTTGGGCCGGAACGATGACGGCAGTCTGGTGAGTGCAACACAGATCAAGATCGAGAATGCACAAGAGAAACAGATTCTGTTGCGGGACGGAAATGAGTTGAACGAGAAGGTGATCAATGCCGAGAAGGACATCAAAGCGATTGAGAATACATTGATATTGTTGAACTACTCGAATGAGACGTATAAGCGGACCCTGGAACCAATTACTGCAGACAGTTTGTTTGATTTAGATTATGCGATGGCAAACGTTTTTTATTGCTGGTGCTTTTGTTCTTGTAGCACAGGAAATGTCTGACTTTAATCTGCTCAACCAGGAGTACTGCCGCACGTTGGTTCAAGTGAAGGATCTCAAGAGCAACGTGCTGTTCAAAGAGAAAGAGCTCCAGGCAATCAAGGAAGAACGCGACGAGGCCGAGCGGCAGATGGAGGAGATTATTCGCATTAAGTAAAATATGCATTGCTAAATTAATCTTTACGTTTTAGCTTTTTTTAAAATATTTTTTATCTTTTCCGCAGAATGGACAACAACGATACGCTTATTAAAGTGCACAAGGACATCTTGGACCAAAAGTCCAAAATGGACAGAGCTGTACGTGAGCTTAAAGTCGCACGCAAAGCAACTAGATTGAAGATCGACGACCAGGAGTACATGACTAATTTTGAGGTTAGTTTCTTTAAAAATTAGAACAACGTCAATAAACAAAAAAATCTTTTTTTAGAAAGATTTAAGCGTAAAAGAGCTAGAGGAACGAAATACGTCCGCATTGCAGCAACTCGCTGACATGGTGGACACAATCATGGGCATGGGTCCGGTGGTCTCGAAGCATCTGTACGAGAAGGGTATGACAATTCCGCAGAGCTCACGCATGCGCAGTCAGGCGTCACAGCGCAGCGAGGCCTCTGGTACGCGGGCAAGCGAGAGCAGCCTGAAGTTGGGCAGCATTTCTTCAAAACGTATACATATTTTCATATCTATTATTATTATTAGTTAAATCATTTTCTTTCGTTCTATTTTTAAGTGTCCATTCGTTCGTCAATGTCCGGATCTTCGTCGTGCGGTTCGCAAACTTCCAAAAAAACGGGTCAAAGTGCCGCTCCGTCGATCATTGCCCTTAAATTTCCCGGTGAAATTGACTCTGCACAGTCCGTGTCCCGAAAATCGTCAAACTCGCGAGCTATCAGCAAGCGCTATTGATTAATCGATTAATGTGTTTTTAGTATATCAGATTTTCCTGGTTAACACAAATCATTCCATGGTATTTTAATTGTAACAAAACATGTATTATAAACTAATTTACATTCAATGAATCCAGATTCTAGTAAATACTATTTGCCACATTCTAAACTTCGAAAATTATCAGCTACCTTATTATTTAATAATCCATCAACTAATTGACCTAGATATTTTGATATGCTCAATCTCAGATTGCATCGCGATTTACATACACGGATCGTGCCGAGTGTGACTGCACAGGCCCTTCACGATGTGACTGGACGCAGCCACCGGAACCTTGAA
Organism: Bolitophila cinerea; assembly: GCA_010015015.2. Taxonomy (NCBI): domain Eukaryota; kingdom Metazoa; phylum Arthropoda; class Insecta; order Diptera; family Mycetophilidae; genus Bolitophila; species Bolitophila cinerea. The sequence goes on from JAAAKO020044181.1 coordinate 19,123, forward strand.
CAATTTCCCTTGTGGCATGCACACACAGATCTTGAACTGTTTGTTCTCGATCTTGATGCCATGCTCGCCGACAACCGGAATAATTTTAGTGTCAATGAAAATACCATTTGCACCGGTGATCACAATCGAACCGTTTAGTGACTTAAAGTATAGATTCTGATCGGCGAACAATTCGATCTCTTTGGCCTCCATGTAAACGCCTTCGGTGCCACGCAGCAGGACACGGCCTCGTGTGTGATTCAAGTGCAGCGCAACGTCTACGGGTGACGTAATACGACTGGTACTGATTAGCCGTGCCTTGAGATTATCGACACCGCTCGGCATCGTGTAGTGTGGCTTGTGTGTGCTGAAGATGCTCTTGCTGGTCAGCGGGTTCTTCACCTCGAAATGATTTACTTCGTGAAACGTTGTGCCGTTGCGGCTCATCAGCATTTTGTTTTGCACGAAACCGTTATTGTTGACGAGCGAAATCTGCGCGTTTGCGTTGTCACCTGTGTGTGGGCATAGAAAAATTGTTTAAATCTCTAAGTCGAAAGATATTAAAGGATTGACGAGCGCGTTTACCCGTTATGGTCAATGGAACATCGGCAAATCCCTCAATGATGCCGTCCTTTTTGTACACACGATCCAGATCGGTAATACCAAAGAACTTGATAGTCTCTGCCTCGGGCACCAGCTCAAGGAATTCCATACCTTTGCCCAGGCGCAACACTCCGATAATGGTCATGGTCAGACACAGATTGCCAACGGTCAACACGAAAATGATCGATACAATGGTCCAGAATGCAAATGTGTTCCTGCCACTTATGGGTACCGCCGATGACGACGACGTCATGGCAGCTTCCTGCTGGCAATGCCTAATCGGCTGATATCCACCCGACGTTGAGCCTCCCTTACTCGCTGTAGAGTTAATTTCTTCCATAATTGTTTTACGGTCAGATATGGGCAACGTTGTACGAGCACTGTCCGCCGAGTGTCCGTCGTCTTCGGAAAAGTTGGGCGATGGTCCGCGAATTAACGTGTTATCGTAGCTGGACATTCAAATTGATTGTGAGATTTGATGAGCGATGGATAATTCTGTGATTGTGTACAGACAGTAGTGGGTGCAATTTTGTGTTATTGATTTTTCGTTATTTTCACAGCATTCCAGTTGGATGTGTGTCGGTATGCGTGAGATTTTCTATTTTTGGCACGGTATGATTCGAATTAGATTGGTGTTGCCAGTGGTTATTTTATTTGAATTAAAATTTTATTACACGGAAGTATACGTAATAAAAATAAATAGTACTGACACCAATTGATTGGAATCTTGTATGAAATTCCTGATTATCCTAAAAATTTACCTTTGAATCTGTAATTCAAATATTATTACAAAATTGGTATTTGTGAATTATTGATTTTGAATTTTTGTCAAGTGCCAATTTTGACTTATATTAGAGTTGACATATTGACATATATATTTTATATATAAATATATATATTATTTATTTTTATATTATTTTATTTTATACGTATTATTTTTATTTACCTTTTAAAATATTGAATATTTTTTTAAACCCATTTTTAATTTACTCACTACATTCTCGCCACGGCTCATTTTCGCCTTCGCCGCACCGTACAGCAACGCAACCAACGCGCGGCTTTGTCATTTTTGTGTTTGACATTTCGCTAGTTCCATAGAAATTTTGTGTGTGCGGTATTCAACACTGTGCATTTTTAGCGAATCATCTTTATATGCACACCTAACTAAGGTTAATTCGTGCTAAACCTCATTCGCAATCATGGCGTCCGAACGCTATAGTTTCTCGTTGACAACATTCAGGTAAGCTTTCCGGCGGCAGCCTTAAACGGGGCCACACAAAACACAAACGCAACACGAAATCTAACCTCACAAAAATTGATGACTTGCGAGCTGCGGCATAGATTCTATATTGCTAACATTAAAAATACTGTTCGTATGTTTTTAGTCCATCCGGGAAACTGGTCCAGATCGAGTATGCTCTGGCCGCTGTCTCTGCCGGTGCTCCGTCCGTAGGCATTATGGGTAATTTTGTTGATTTCAATTATTAGAATTTACGTTTATTAAGACATTCTATTTTGAAAATATCAGCCGCTAACGGAGTCGTTCTGGCCACCGAGAACAAACACAAGTCAATTCTGTACGATGAACAGAGTGTGCATCGCGTCGAGAGCATTGCCGATCACATCGGTATGGTGTACTCGGGCATGGGTCCCGATTACCGTTTGCTCGTCAAGCAAGCCCGTAAAATGGCCCAGAGCTATTTTCTGACCTACCGTGAACCGATTCCGGTGGCCCAGCTGGTGCAGCGCGTCGCAACGCTCATGCAAGAGTTCACGCAGTCCGGTGGCGTGCGTCCGTTCGGCGTGTCGCTGTTGATCTGCGGCTGGGACAATGACCGTCCGTACTTGTTCCAGTGTGATCCGTCTGGTGCGTATTTTGCCTGGAAAGCAACCGCAATGGGCAAGAATTCGATTAATGGAAAGACTTTCCTCGAGAAACGGTACGGCTGGCTTCATCAAGAAGATCATTTTTTAGAATGCGATTTTAAAATATACTTTTTTTTGATGTAGGTACAACAAGGACCTTGAGCTAGACGATGCCGTACACACGACCATTCTCACGCTGAAGGAGGGCTTCGAGGGACAGATTACGGCCGACAACATCGAGGTAGGCATCTGTGATCAGAACGGATTCCGTCGCCTGGACGTGTCCACCGTCAAGGACTACTTGGCAAACATCCCATAAGCTATAAGTTAGGCATTTTTTGTACACGTTAGTCTTCGGCGTGGAGGTTGTTGTTTATATCTCTCGTTGCGTTGTGGACTTTCGAAATAATCAATTTCATTAAAAATTACCGTTTGAATTTCTTTCAGGAACTCAAACACATAAAGCACAAAATCGTCTTTTCTTGGTAGTATTTTTAAAACTCCCTGTTTTTTGTACATCAATATTATTTGTTTATTACACAGATTTTGTTTCACATTTAAAGACTTAAATATAAATATATTTATTATTTCACGAGCAAAGATTTCACCAATCAATGGCTCAATAAATGAAATAATAATAAAATATAAATTTTATTTTACAAAGTGCTTTTTTGTCCTAACGATAAGCACTTTTTCTCTCTTGTCTGCGTTTCTGTCTCACAGCATTTATAGGTTCTACTCCGTAAGAATGGAGAAATCACTACCGACATAAAGGCAAACAATTAATATATATTTATTGTATTATATGTGTGTGTGTTTTCTATGAAAGAGATGCTTCTTGCTACGCGTGTCTATAGTTTATTAGTTTTGTACAAAGGGAACGTTGAACTAGCCATTGATTTTAATCATGTGTGTGTGTGTGTAAGTAGTATTATTACAAAAAGTTAATCCATCTAATTTGGAAAATACGTTTACAATAATAATATATTAGTATTATACTTATGTGTTTATATATGCAGTTTTTTTTTACAATATTGAGTTTAAAATGTTTTTTTTTTGTATTTATTATCAAATCAAGGGGAAATTTTATTCGATCTGCTCTTTTATTATTGAAATTCATCACAGAATTCTAAACGACATTGCATTTTCTTACATATATATGTATAGATATATTTAAAAATATAAAATAATAATCAAAATAAAAATATAATTTTACAAAACACTTGACAACATTTTTTCACGCAATTATTAATATGTTTTTGTCTTCTCCTTAGAAATTACACAAGAGTTTAGGATTTAGTTAAAAATATTACACACGAAAAACAGACGATACAAATCGCGTCTCGATTTTCTACCGAAATCAGTCTAAATTCGAAACTATATACGTGTGGAGATATATAGTGAATAGAATATGTGTACGTGTGTTTAAAAATTGACGGAATTGCGTCGAATATATATTGCCGCTGGTCGGTTAGGGGTGGAGGCAGAGATTCACGCCTTTTTCGCTGTCCGTTTGCGCGTTCTCTTTGTCACCGATCCATTTCGGACGGTATTTGTCTGCTTAGAACTATCAGTTTTCTTAATACTAGTTTTTCCGTTCAACGGCAACGATTTTTTGTTGTTGTTAGATACTTTTCTGGACTTGGATTCGATTTTCGGAACGTTTGAAATAATTGAAATCGTCGATGCGGCGGCAGCAGCAGCAGCGTTCACTTGTTTACTGCGACTACGCAAAAAATAACTCCTGCGATTCGCACTCTCTGGCGGATCACCACCACTCTCATCGTATTCCTGTAGCCTTTTCGCCAGCTCAAAGTCACATTTCTCCTGTAATAATATATTATTCTGCTTGGCTTTTTCCAATAATATGTTGCAGATGATCTGCTCTTTTGATTTGTTTGCATTGTAAACACTGTACGAGGTTGAGCTTGAGGAGCTGCATGTGGGGTTGCAATCTTGTGAGGTTTCCTCTGGCTCACCAATGCGCTGGAATATGCTGAAGGCGGAGTACTTCAGTTCAGGTATAAATTTACTAAGAAAAAAAGTAGTTTTTATATTATTTAGTTTGAATAATTATTTGTTCTTTAAAAATATACCTTTTCACTGGAACAAACTTCTTCGATGATTTCCTTTTCTTGGTTGCCTTCGGCGTTTTCCAAGGGTTGCTAAGCTTCAGCCTAATAAAAGAGAAATCCAAATTATTCAATGCCTCTTTTGGTTTAAAGTTTAGAAAACACTTACGCATTCCCATAGCTCAGTGGCGCCGGACGAATAGGCTTAAAGTGTCTGTACTCCACCTGAATGCTATTACCATCATCGTCGTCGTCGTCATCATCCTCATCGGGCCTCCTTACTACCTTCGTCTCGACCTGCTCATCTACTGTATCATCATCATGTTCATCTACTGTTCCATCGTCCTCGGTCTCGAAGTCTTCCCCAAAATCAGATTCCTCTGTGTCACTGTCCGGAATCTCAATCTTTACCACAGCCGTATTTCTAGTAAAATTTAAACAAATCCCATCAAATTACAATTACAAATGCCTATAACAAAATATAAACAAATACATTTCATGGTGTAGACTTGAAGGCCCAGGCTCGTCTAGTCTCTTCTGCAGACATTTCCATGGCTCCTGGACGACATAATTGTTGGAATTTACAGCCGCTCGCATCGCGGATATCTAATCCGGACTGCACTGATTTGACTAGAATTGCATCAAATGGGGAAAGCAAGAAGCACGTGCTTATTCAATGGCACACTGCTGCCTACACGAGCAAGCTCAACACACACTCACAGAATACACTAGTGTTTACGCTTGTATTTTATTGGTGACTAGAACGTCTAATGGCTGCAATTAAAACAAAAATATATCCTAACATTAATTCATCTTGTAAACTGATCCTAACAAACACTTCCGATAGCACCACATAGCTTTTACTCGAGAACAAAAAACAAGTACACACCAACAAACAAAATAAAAAACAACTTTTCTCGCTAAAACTCTCGCTTAGACAAAAGGAAAACACCACACTAGCCAAAAAGTTGGGTTAGGTGCGATCGGAATTCGACTGTGTGAAGATTCTTACCCAAAGCATGGAATGCAAACGATCTGATCCTGGGCGCGCACGATGCTAACGAGAAACAGATGCACAGCTCTTTGGCTGGACCCAGCAATGTCTCGCGTTTAGAGCGATAACATATTTTCAGCGATAAATAAAATGTTTTGTTGATTAATATATATTTTGTTAAGTGACAGCAGATGTTCGCAACGCATTCGCCGGCTACGCGTTGCGCGTGAGGCGCAGAGGTTAGGTGCGTTAGGTGACGCAACGCATTGGACGCGCTTTTGCGCCGGTGATTCTACAATTGTGAATTATCATATTACCTGGCGTAAAAACAATCAAAACTTTTGATTCTTTAAACAAACGCCAATTTTAATTTGAGTACTTTTTACGCCAGTATAAATATCAACATACTATAATTTTACGGGGCGTAAATCACAAAGCTATGTAGTGCAATTTGTAAGGAACCCAACAAGCAGGCGGAGTGAATTATATATTTATATTTTCAAATGTTTTATATTCTATACATTTTGTAAGGCAATTGGTGTCAGGAACAAAGCGGAAATAAAGAGTTATAGTTGCATAATAGACTTTAATATATAGACATAAAAAAGACCAGTTTTTTTCTATGTACGGACTTGTAATGAACATCTATTTAATTCGAGGCAGTATTTTAGCATTTTTGTCGTCAAAAGATGGCTTATTTAAGCGCACATTTTTGAAAATTCAAATAATATTTTTAGGGTTAAACCTTGTAAAATAGTAAAAAAAAACTTTATAATAACTTAAAAAAGTGTCTACCTAATACATTTTAACAAATATCTGAGAAATTATAGTCTTCAAACTATTAAAATACGTGTTATTACAATATCTCAAAAGTGTTTTAAAAACTGGGCACTTCAAAGTCAACTGCCTCTATTTATAAAGGTGTTCATTACAAAAACATAACCTAACTTTTCTCTAGAGTATTATTGCTCTTAGATATATAGTCACAGTCATGGTTTTAGGTTACCTTTTCGACCTACAGGGGGTCAGATCCTTATTTAAAAATTGAAGGAAGGGTCACGTTTTAAATAAAGAAAGTATAAAATAATAATATAATATTACATTTTTTATCATATATCCTGCTGTTAGGATTATAGATTCCTCTAATTTTTTTTTTAAATCATAACCTTAAATTAACAAAATCTAAGAAATACGTTTTAATAAAAACTGACCCCATTCTCTCTTAAAGGGTGGTCTTTCTAATATATTTTAGTGTGGTTGAGATTTAACGATTGTAAATCTATCTTTTTATTTCTCTGCCTATGTCTTTGTTTGATTTTAAAGCTGTTTTGTCCATGGCTGCAAAACCGTAAGACGTAAGACTCTCACTCCATTAAATTTGATTTTTTTCAGACTTGCGATACTGATGTCTTTTGGTGCACTGATTACAAATAAGATAATGAAAATAGCCGACAAGGTCTCCCTTAAGGTAGGATAGCATATATCTTAATAAATTTAAGTTAAATATGGTTAACGCTCGATTGGTTTTTGAATCACCCAAAATCAAATTGAAACTGTTTTTCCCAAATATTCTATTTAAACAATACCGATTACCGATAGAGTCCAAAGCCTATTTATTATTTAACATTTTTTCTTGTATATAGAATAATTATATTTCAGATTTTTTGTCTCACCTCTTCAAGTTTAAAAACAGTTTTCTGTATTAGTTATTTTATTTTAAAGAATATGTAAACAAATAAATTACTCCTAAAATAAAATTAAAAATATACTTTCCGTATCTATATTATAAAATGTACATATACGATATTACATATAAAACAAAAATTAAATTAAATTACTCACTATATAAGCATGAAACGCCGCGTATAGACGCCATATTATTAGTCCAATATGCGCATGTTCTCATTCCTATGAAGTCCGACCGAGAACTCGAGTGCGACGATTCCAATCGAATTGTATATATGTACACAATATATAAATCCTAAATCGCCTTATTCGTAATGAGTCCATTGGCCGATTTTATTCGTTGTTCCGTGCTCCGCCTTTTTAGGGTTTTACTGAAACGCTTCTTGTCTGTGGCGTGAATTTATACGTGTGTATTTCGTGATTTTCCTTTGCGCGCAGCTTCGTCGGCGCATGCGTGTACACACACGGTCTTTTATTTTGTTTTTTCTCTGTGTGCGCATAAATGAGAAACGATACGATATTTGAGTTTTATTTTATCTGCGTTGAATCCGGATTTTGTAAGAGTGCAAAGAGGGAAGACAATAAAAACAGACAAGCACAGTTTGATTGGTCGTTTTTGTTGTTGTTTCTGATTAGGTTTATATTTTTGAAATATATGGGCC
>JAAAKO020044182.1:0-11798 GCA_010015015.2 Bolitophila cinerea
CTTCTACTTTATAGTATTATTGCTCTTAGGTTTTTATAGTGAAAAACAATAAGCATACTCATTTTAAAACCCTCAAACGCACCCATATTAGCCGTCAAAAAGTACACTGTAAAGTTTGATATTGTATCATAATTACGTAAAAACATTTTGGGTCTTGCACACTTTGGGCTTTACACTCTTTGGGTCTTGAATACTTTGGGTGATAAATTTATGGGTCTTACAGCCTGCTCCGAATATAAATGTTAGAAAGAAGAGCAAAAAATTGTCATTTTTCAGGTTACTTACTTAACAAAAATAATAAAAGAAAACGAAAAAAAAATGTTTAAAAAGCTTTTAATTTCAAAATAAAAGTACTTTTTGTGTCTTTATATTTTATATGTATGTATTTTGATTATTTTTTAAATTTTTATAATAGGTATTCGTATTTTTTTAATTGTTATTTAATTTTTATTTTGCTAATTTCAAGGAATATTAAATTTAAACTTCTTCCAAATTGATGATTTATTACTAAATTAAGAAAAGGCACTAAATTATTTTTACAGTTTTTTGATACAATATATTTTGTATTAAAAAAGGATTTTAAGTTTATAAATAAATCGAAATCATAATATTATAGCAAAATAATTATTTACCTCTTCATTTAACAACTCAAAGTCGACTGTGGCTAACAATTAAAATGTTTTTAACTAATTTGTTAAATGATTTTAAAAAAACTGGAAAAAATCAGACCAAAAATTAAATACACAATCAACATTTTATCATTTTTAGTCCAGCTTATCAATTTAAAAATGTAATTGTAGAAATAAGATTGAATTTTTCATAATTTTTTGGGTTTTTAAAGTTTTAAAATAATTCTTTAACAGCCGATTGGCCGTTTAGACGAATGAGAACTGCTGTGCACTGCTCGAATTTCTACTCTTTATTCGGCTGGTGGGATTGGGACCATTTATATCTTAAAATATATGACTTCCTCCCTGAATATTCATATCAGGCTATTTGGCATATGGCTAGTGGGATTGGGATAAATGTTCAAATCTAAGGTAGAATTTGTCCCTATGGCCATAGAAACGAGCTTTCATTCAAATCCCACTAGCCAAATGAAGAGTAGAAAGTCGAGCAGTGCACAGCAAGTCTCATTTAGCTAAACAGCCATTCGGATAAACGACCTTTCGGCTAAATGGCCAAACGGCTATACGGCCATTCGGATAAACGGCAATTCGGCTAAATGGCCATTCGGCTAAATGGCTCATTCGGGCAATCGGCTTTCGGCCAAACGGCATTCGGCCAAACGACTTTCGGCCAAACGAGGTACTTTCAAAAATTGTTGTACCAAAAAAAAAAGTGTTTACAAAAACATTTTTTTAATTTACTTAGGTGTCATTTTTGTATTTTTTTGATCACAAAAATGTTTTTTTGTAACTTTTATTGTTTCTTTTAATTACTTTTACAATATTTAGTAACAATATTGTTTTTTTTTGGAAACAAAAAAATATTAATAATTAAAAATTTATTCAAATATTTTGAAAAACCCATTTTTAAAACTGAATTTTGAAAAACAGAATTTTGTAAAATCAAAATTTAAAATCCCTAAAAATGTTAGTCAAATACTGCAGAGACGATATGTCCTCTCACCCAGAATATTTTTTGGATCCGCATATGTTTTGGTCTTGTTATATCAAAATAATTATTTAACTCCTAATTTAACAACTCAAATTCGACTGTGGCTAACAATTAAAATTATACTTTCACAGTTTTTTAAATATTTAAGAAAATAGTTATTCTTAAATATTTAAAAAACTGTGAAAAACACACCAAAAATTAAATAAACAATCAAAAAATTGTATTTTTGTCGAGGTTATCAATTAAAAAATATAATTGTAGAAAGAAAATTAAATATTTAATATTTTTTTGGGTTTTTTAAAGTTTTAAAATAATTATTTGTGCCTGTTAAATAATTTTTTTAAGACTTATAAAAACTCAAAAATTTTTATTTTTTTTTTACAATTATATTTTTGAAATTGAAATTTTTGGTGTGTTTTTCACAGTTTTTTTCTTCAATATTTAACAAATTAGTTAAAAACATTTAATTTTGTTAGCCACAGTCGACTTTGAGTTGTTAACTTAAGAGTAAAATATTTTTTTTTTGCTATAACAAACCATATGTGGATCCAGAAAAAAATCTCCAAGTTTTAATTTTTTAAATTAGTTTTTTCTTTGCAACTTAATTGTATTTATTTATTTTTTGATTTGATATATTTTTTATTTTATATATATATATTTTTAAATAAACTACAGTCCAATTTCCAAATAAAAATTAGCTCCAAATATTATTTTGATGTTGAAATTTGTCTTCTTGTATTATTTTTTTTACGTTTCAATAATTAATTGTGTTTAAATATTAAAAACTCTTTGCTAATTTAGAATTTTTAGCACCAAATAAAAATAATATAACGGCCTTTAAAAAAATCTAAAACAATAAAAAGGAAATAATTTTGTACCAAGGGCAACCTCCACTACATGCCTAAAAATAAATGTTAGGAGGAGGGTGCTAAAATAAAGAATTGTCAAAAAAAATGTAAAATTAACAAAAATAATTATACTAAAACGAAAACAATTTAAGATTTAAAAAAAAAACTTTCAATTTCAAACTAAAAACATTTTTTGTACACATATATTTTTAAGAGGACAATTGTTTATTTGTTTTGTATTCGTTTTAATTTTTTAATTTTTCTAATTTTAAGGAATAATTAATTTAAACTTCTTCCAAATTGATGATTTGTTTCTAAATTTATAAAATGCACTAAATTATTTATAAGGGTTTTAGGTTTAAACATAAAGTGAAATAAACAAAAACTTTAACTGAATAAAATTAAATCAAATATTATTTATTCTTCTATTTTGATTTTATTATGAATAGTTTAAATTAAAAAAAAATTGTTTAATATTGGTATTTTTAAAATTTGTTTTTTTGTTGGCTAATAATATTTTTGCTAATTATAATTTTTAAGCATCACCAAAATGGCAAATTTTATTTTAAGCTCCATCTCCCAAAAACATATTGTTGTGCATGAAGTGGAGATTTTCCTTATAAAAAAATAATTTTTCCCCAAGTTTAAACAAAATATCGCCCTTTTTGAATATTTTTAGGTGAAGTATGTTCAAGGGGGGAGGATTTATTAAAAATGAAGAAATATGGGGACATTTTTTAAACTATTTCTTCAGCCCCTACTCCTTACCATTTCCTGGGTAATATTTTCTAGTGTTTGGAGGCTTTTTTAAATCTATACTAAATACCAGCAATCTGATCCTTCGTAAACATTATTCTAAAAGCGTTCATTTAAAACAACAACAAAAAAACAGTATGTCAATATTTTAATTTTAAGATCATAATTAAAACAAGAAAAAAAAACTATTTAAATCTAAAATATCATTTACCAGGGGTTGCAGTTGGTAGTAAAATCTTGAGAAATAGCTCACAATTTTTTTCTAAATATTCTGTCTTTCCTAAAGTTGACACACTACCCCAAAAATCATTTAAAATTGGAGTTTTTTTTTACTTTAACCCTACTAAATATCTTAATTGATTGTTTTATTGACAGGGTGCGCTAAAATAATCTTCATCCAAAAAAGGAAAATTTAAAAAGGAGTCCCTATAATATCCAGTACAGTGATTTATTAAATATAAAATAAAAGCTTTTACTATCCATTAGTTACATTCATAATTTAAAAATCATAATCGATTGAAGTTTGGATTATTTAATGAAAAAACCCTAGTACGATGATTTTTTGAGTAGTGTGTGTGGAGAAGGTAATCAAAGAGATGATCTAAACCTATTTTTTTATCTAATAAAAATTGATGAATATTTTTGCAGCACTTCGCACTTCGTGTGTCAGAGAGAAAGAGAAGGAAATATACAGACATAAAATATTTGCACTTTAATATAAAATTAGTAAGCATATTTTTAAAAGTTAGTATGATAAAATCTGGTTTGTGTGAGTAAGTAAATCTAATTTTAAATCAGCTAAGTTTGTAAGCATTTAATGTCATCAAATTGATGTGTGACTGTGAGATAAAGGCTGTTGTCAGCACTTTGTCAGCAAATGTCAAAAGTATGTAAGCACATTCGAATCAAATGAATGGAGAATGTGAGAATGAGAAAATCTTATAATTAAGCAAAGTTAAGCAAAGTTAAGCAAAATTAGCATTATTTAAGTGAAGTTTAAGCGAAATTTAAGCGAAATTTAAGCAATAGCTATTAGTATATAAGCCCTGCTTTCAGAAATGCGGATATGAAAAAGTGTGTATTTAAAATTTGTTTGTTTGTCACCTCTGCGTGTTTTGTAGCGAACTGTCACATAATCATCTGGAAATAAACGGGGAACAGTGGTTAAGAACATTTGGGATTGAATAGTTACTATTACTTATATATTGTTAGAAAGGGCAGAATTAACAATAAATTATAATACAAATAACTGTCATACCATCTTGGTTCACTTTGTGCAGGGTGTTGTACATCCGTTTGTACCATTTGTGATGCATGTCCTCGTCGACTTCCTGTGAGTTTTATTAATTATGTATTTTTACTTAGTTTATAAATTTAGATAGAGACAGAAACTCTTACCGATCGCAGTATAATTGGCATGCCGTCGCGGGTCGTTGGTCCGATACCTTCGAACTTTCGGTGTTCCGGATCGGTCATCTGGTGCCTGGGTCGTTCGTGTTCGCTCTCCTGTTCACTCAAATACTCGGTCTTGATGTTGTGCACTGTGAGAGAGATTCACTCTTGGTTATAATATCTATTTTCATATTAATTGAATCGTCATCGTCTACTAAGTATAACTAAGGATACTCCTCTTATATAATTTCCACATTGAAGAATGATAGAAGTATTCTATCCTTAGTTGACGATATGGTTTTTCCGCGCGCGCTTTTTACTTACCGACTTCATTTGGTCTAACTGGTCCGCGAGGATGGTTGGGTTGCGCGATTGGTTGTGGCCGCTCGGCTTGACGTGGTAACTGCACTTCTGAAATTAATCAATTTTCCGTAAATCTAAATTAACTTTTTCAAGTTTATTGAGAATTTCAAACCTCTGGCTTGTTGAAGCAGAGACACTGTTGACGTGGATGTATTTTGACTTCTGGATAGATTTGAGTTACTGGTGGAACTGTAACCAACGCCTGTTGGGGCTGACTGTGAGTTGGACAATTGGGATTTGTCAGGCAGCGTGTAGGACCAGGGGGCCGGAGGTGTGCTGGCGGTATCCTAGAAATTAAATACATTATTTTTAAAGAGACATCAGAGTAATCTTTCACGTAAAACTGTGTGTGTGTTACAATAAGACGAGCAAATACGAATACACAACAATATAGATTAGACTATTTATACATCGAGCCAGAAATGGACCTTATCAATGAATAAAATCATGTGATAAACAGCGGATCTTTATTAAGTAACTCAAGAGCCCAGAATAGGCACATGGCAGCAATTCTTGCACCCTTTGTTTTCCCATACACAAATTGATGGCCACCTATTAATTTTTGGGAGTGAGGGGTAAAATATTAAATATAATATAAGTTTTTTTTTTTTTAAATCGATCCTTTCAATCATTTTATAATATTTTTTAAAAATAAAAAAGTTTTATATAAACTTAAAAGTCCCTTAAAAAAATGATAAAAAGGCGATAAAATCATTAATCTAAATTAATTTATTTAAAAAAAACATTTGTTCATATTAATTTTAAATAAAAAAGATTCATACAAGCTTAAAAGTTGCTTAAAAGGATGATTGTGTGTGACCAACTAAAAAAGTACAAATAATCATGGATTTAAATTTTACTGATATTTTTTTAAACCCCATAATCTTTGGTCACACTGACCTGAAGCAACTCCGAATCCGAATATGGGTTGTTTTCGGAGTGACTTCGGTTTCACGCTGAGCTTGAGCCCAAGAAACCACGAAAAATATTTAAGAAAAAATGTTTTATAAATGATAAAAATGATAAGGTGTTTGAGGTTAGGTTCGTTGTCGTTTTCGAGCATTCTGCCGTCTAAACCAGTAACAAATGACTCATATTCGCATGTGAGTCCAAACAGAATGAGACCACAATACAAAAATCTAAAATTGTGTTTAAGTGATCGGAGAAAATTAGAGTGACGACCCGATAATTTTCAAAACAACGGCCACCCTAATAAACATATAACCACTATAGCCATATACCTAAAATAAAGCTCAATGTGAATTCGCATTTATAAAAAGCACTGCGCGAAAGCTTTCCACACACACACACACACACACACAAAGAAGCAAACACCACAACAAGATTCATTTTCAAGAGAGCAGAATGTTTTTGTAAGTCTCGGAAAATGCGGAATCAATGTACCGGAATAATATCGGGGAAATTGCAGAGCCCGACACACACACACCGACACAATTAAGCACTTTCGCAGTTGCAGCATGATTTTTATATACGGGGAAGTATGATGGGGGACTTTCTAGGGCACCGCATAGTAGTTGTGTGTTTAATTGGTCCAGAGGAGAGGGTTTCAGTGTTTGCAAGCGGGTAATAACATTTTGTGTGTGTGTGTGTGTGCTTGTACAATATTGTATATATAAAATAATACGAACTCATTGGAGCATTAAGTAAATAGCAGCAGAGGCTTCCATTTAGCTGATAAAGAATAGATATTAGCTATGTAATTGTTTAAAGTTCTTTTATTTGATATCAGAAAGCTTTTGAATCGTACTTTCAAAAACTTCATAAGGTTTAGGTACTCTAAGCCTCAAATAATCTGTAAATCGATCTCTATCTCGTCCACGTTGTTGGTTCACAGTTAATCGTAATAAAAAAAGTAGAAATCTTGTTAAAAAAAATTTTTTTTAGAAAACCATATTCTGAAAAGCAATATTTCGATCAAGATTTTAAAAAACAAAAGTCGTATGAACCCGTCAAAGGTCAATGAATATGGAGTAGGGCATCGTACACTGGCCCTATTACCCATTAATCAATAGGAAGAAAAGCTTCTAAAGCTTCTTACGTATAAATGTACAAACAATTTTTTTTTGACATAATCCCTTTTCTAAAAAAAACGCAATACAAAACATGCTCCAGACAAAAGGCTTCCAAATCCAAAGGCATCCTTTGATAAGGTCTGCTTTAAAAAAAATAGAATTGCAAATTAAATCTCACCAGTCAAGTAATCGCTCCGTGATGATACAACCGACTTAGTCTAAAGCGACCAGAGTTGATTAAATCATCTGTCTATCCGCTTGAAATATTTAAATCAAAATTGTCGGTCTAATCATAATTGTTATCATATTATAACACATTATATTGTACAGATAGAAGTACCTATATCAAGTACAAGAGTACCAAGAATCTTGAAATCAAATCAAACAATAAAACAATACCTTAATAGCAAAACAGGAAATAGACACTCAGCCCACATCACGTAAACTGAAAGCGCTGATAAAATCCAAAATATTGATAGTAATACTTGAGACTATAAGCAATTGAAACTTGAATTGAAAATTTAAACATTTTGGAAGCAATGTTTGCTCTATATTTTTTTTATCTTCACCGAAGCAACAATGTCTGATAAATTTATATAATTATTTTTTTAATTGAATTTGTGTCAGAGCGCGTTATTCCTTTATAACGGTTTTAACGGCCTTCCATGGAACGGTAGGAATTGACCAAAAAGGTGTTGTGGGTGTGGTCCAAAACGGAGTGGTAGGAGTTGTCCAATCTGGAGTTGTTGGTGTGGTCCAATCTGGAGTTGTCGGTGTGGTCCAATCTGGAGTTGTCGGAGTAGTCCAATCTGGCGTTGTCGGTGTGGTCCAATCTGGAGTGGTTGGAGTTGTCCAGGTTGGAGTAGTTGGAATTGTGCCAGTCGGATCCCAAACCCAGGACGGTGTTGTTGGAACTGTCCAAAACGGAGTTGTTGGTGTAGTCCAGACCGGAGTTGTTGGAATTGTCCACACCGGAGTTGTTGGCGTTGTCCAGACTGGTGTTGTTGGTATGGTCCAAACCGGAGTTGTTGGCGTTGTCCAAGTGGGAGTAGTTGGCGTTGTCCAAGTGGGAGTAGTTGGTGTAGTCCAAGTGGGTGTAGTCCAAATTGCCGTAGAAGTAGTACTGACTTCACAATTAGCAATGTGCGGAGCGGCACAAGAAAATGTTAACACATTGAAATGAAGGCCTGCCGGACAAAAAGCCCGTACTTCCAATCCGTTTATGCACAAGAAGAACGAATTGCAGTTGCTTGTGTCTGGTCGGTAGGCTCCATTTGGACAAGTATTAG
The DNA here is from genome assembly GCA_010015015.2 of Bolitophila cinerea. Lineage (NCBI taxonomy): Eukaryota > Metazoa > Arthropoda > Insecta > Diptera > Mycetophilidae > Bolitophila > Bolitophila cinerea. The sequence goes on from JAAAKO020044182.1 coordinate 8,302, forward strand.
CGGCGGCAATGGCTACGAATGTCGCCACCACAACGAAACCGAAAAGAACTGAATTCAGAAGCAAATGTTAGGTTTAGTATAAAAAAATAAATATATAAAATCTTTTAATCCATACCGTTCATCATTCGCGTAGGATTTTGCTAGCACAGAAAAAAAACTTCCTAAAGAAAACTCTGACTGTAACTGTTTAATAAGCTGATTGACAATATCTTTTATATAGGTTTTTTTATATCATTGGATAAGCTTTTGTGGCATTTGATAGATAATATCATTTATAATTACAAGGAATTGTCTTATCACAATGGAACCAAAAAAGATTATATTGTTAGTACATATATTAGGTAAATCTCCAGGTGTATGCTTAACACAACACAATTCAATTATATCTATAATATATATTAAATTATAAGACTAGCGCTTCATGCCGTACTAGTTGGTGTCAGTGGTGTGTCTATCGTAATTCATGCGCGCATGCGCATAGTGTATTTTGTGCGTGTGTGTATTTAGTAAAAAATCACTCATTAATTTTCGATATTGATTTGCCAATTTGTCGTCCACAATTTGCCTCTACAATTTACCGTCCACAATTTGACGTCCACAGTTTGACGCCCATAATTTTGTCAAACGGTAAATTTTGGGCAGTAAATTTTGTGGCGGAGGAGCAAATTGTAAGTGGTAAATTGTGAAGCGGCAAATTTTGGGGTGGAAAATTATAAGACGGAAAATTTTGGGCCAATTGCAAGCGAAATAGCAAAGAAAAATTGTGTCTGAAAAATTTGAGCTGCAAATTGATGGCCGGCAAATTGTTGGATGGCAAATTGTGGGGCAACAAATTGTGCGCAACCCACTTTGAAAGTTCAGCTTTTATATTCATGTTAACCCTCAACCAAAAGAGTTAAAGTTTTCTCTATAAAAAACAAGTAATTTTACTGATTTGTGGACCATTTGCCGTCCACAGTTTGACCTGTCGTAGTCCGCCCCAAGTTTTTTTTGTCGAACGGTAAATTGTGGGACGAAAAATCGCGGAGCCACAAATTGTGGGGCGGCAAATTGAGGAGCGGCCAGTTGTGGGGAGTCACTCCCTTCTTTTTTTGGCAAGTATTCAATATATCTGATAAATCTGGATCGGATTGTTGGGAATAAAATAATTAAAAGTATTTGGCTTACTTCAACAAGTCCGTTTTCATGGACGATTTTCACGAGAGAGAGCCAAAGCTCCTTTATTCTAATTCATCTGTCAGATACAAATTATACTTAATAGGCATTAAGCCGGTTTTACAACACCCCAACTCATTGGACCAAGTGGTCCAAAAAAAAACTTAAAAACAATTCAAAAATTCAATAGTCGAAAAAAGTCTTCCGCAAAAAATGGAATACACAAAAAAACACTTTGGACCAATGCCCATAATAGCTAGTCCACGCTCGATGATGATTCGAGACACGGCCTTAATCAACGTGTCTGCTGCATTGGCCTCTGATGCGACATAGTGGATGCTGATTGTCCCATCGCCGATTCTGTCACGGACATGATAATGGAGGACATCGATATGTTTCGTCCTTTTGCGAAACGTGTCCTCCATCGCCAATGGAATCGCACCCTGGTAGTCACATTTGATTTCGAACGGTCCAATAATTTTCTTAAGCGAGTCGACAAATTGACGCAACCGCCTCTTTGGTTGCGATTGTGTGTTGTCGCGAACTGACACGGCACCATCGCTCATCATAAAAGCGTACCCAGTGCACAAACGTCTTTGGTCCGACGTCCGACGCCCAGTTTGATTCAGATAAGCCTAGCAACTGGCTTCCTTCATAGCGGTATAGAATGCGAAACTCGGTTGTTCCGCGATATTTGCATTGAACCTGCTCAAATCATTCACGGCAAAGGCGAGGTCAGGTCTGGTTCCCTGAACCAGATACAAAAGACTGCCTACAGCCTATTGATAGGGAATGATCGATGTCTCCTCGTTCAGTTTAGCCATCGTGACTGACAGCTTTTGGCTCGGGTCGCTAGGCGTTGGTACAGCCTTGCAGTTTGACATCCCAAATCGATTGAGCACACTCTCGATATGTGGCTGATTTGGTGTATGGCTGTACCGTCAGCACTGTATTCGATCTTCAGCCCGACACATTGCTCAGTACTTTCATTTTGAATGCAGCACACAGCAGAAACTTGATCAACTCCAGGGTACTTGTATCCCTAAAAGATATCAGAAGGTCACAATTACCTTTTCCTTGGATGACTCATATATACACGGATCAAGTTTAGACTTGGTCAACCCAAATCCGATCAGGGCTTGATCAAGCTTTCGATTCCACTGTCTTCCGGCTTGTTTTCGACCATACATGGTCCGTTCCAATAGATCTACAAGTCTGGCCATGTATCGAGCACCACAACCATCCGCTCTGACTTTTGATTTGAAAACCCTCTTGAACTTTATTGCCTTGCGACCAGTTTTACCATGCTCCAAGTCCTATTTTCCGCATCCATTGCATCAATCCAATGCTGCTTGTTGCCGGTTTCCATCGCTTCGCGCACGGTTTCGGGTTCAACCGCTTCAACGATGTATGCAGACGCCAAAAAAAACCGCCGGCTTTCCTAGCAAGCCGTACGGATTTCTGTCGTACTCGAACGGGTGAAATCTCTGGTTGGGTTGGAACAAAATCTTCGTCATTCAGGTCGCGGACATAGGTCATGTCTGCATCTTCAAAATCATCTGATCTTCGTGAGGCAGTTGAAGCATCTGTATCGTCTGCTTCTGGTGAATGCTTCAACTGAATCTGATTCTCCAAATCGCCAGACAAAGTTGATCAGTCGATGCTTCACCATCTTCGTCAGTGCAGCACTCAGATTTGACTTCTTCTACTAAAACAATATCATCCAAGGCATTAGATAAATGAATAGACGTATTTTCCTCGACTCCAGGTGGATCCAAAAATTTCACATCCCGGCTGATGCTGACTTCGTTTGATTTCTTGTCGAAGAATTGCCAACCATTTGATTCGCTGCGATTCCAACAAACGCGATTTTGCGTCCCACTTGCGACGCTTCTCCTTGGGAACATGCACCATCACTTTGGTGCCAATTATGCGAAGGTTGGAGATGTTGACCTTCTGTGCCAAACCACTTTTAGTACTCGCTTGCCAAATGTTCGATTGATTGTCTGATTCGGGACATACGCAGCCTAGTTAATGGCCTCATGCATTTGGCCCGCTCAACCAAAGTCCGGTTCGTCCTCTCTGCAATGCCGTTTTGTTGTGGCGTGTACGAGCAGCTGGTCTGATGAACGATGCCACGGCAAATGCGATCAAAATTACCAAACTACTCCTTGCCGTTGTCTGAACGAATCACTTTCACCCTGGTTAACGGTCTGTGTCTAGACCATCTGCTTCCATTCTGCGAACAGCTGATGTATATCGCTCTTCTTATTGGCAGAAAATAAACATAACTTTTTCCTGATAAATGTCCTCGTGAATGTCCCGGTTTTGCTCCTCTATGA
>JAAAKO020044193.1:0-11795 GCA_010015015.2 Bolitophila cinerea
GCATATATATATATATATACTTTAATTTTTAAATAACCTTTTTCAGTGAACACTTTTGTAAGACTAGTGAGCTCTATCTAGTCTCTAGACTATACATATTAACAATATTTCACAAATATTCTTTAATCTATGTGCCAAATAATATTATAGTTAGCCCGCAATTATACTCCGTATTAAAATTCAATTAAAATTGATTTTTTAAAGAACTATTTAACTATAAAAACATGTTAAAATGCCCCTAAAATGAATTAAATTAATTTATCGAATTGTATACGTATTTACATATATTTCTTAATTTTAGCGCCCTCTCAAAAAAAATAAAGGGATGTACGGAAGGTATATATCCGTTCCCGAAATGAATATATATATATAATTATCCCGAGCCATGAGAAAAATATTTGTTGGGATCGGCGATCGGGGACACATCCTACATTCATATATATTTTTTATGATAGGGGGACGTAAAGTAAAGATAATCAAATATTTTTAAGGTACTTTTTAAATTAAAAATCTACAATAATAAGTTTTTTAAGAATATTTTTGGTGGCCAATAAATATTAAAGTAATTGTTTTTAGAGCATATTTTTGGTAGCCCTGAAAATATTTTTTTTATTATCCTTTTTTTGGCAATAATCATACTTTTTTTTAAACTTATTGAAAATTCTAAAAACCAAGTAGGAGGTTAATCCTAATTAACTGTAACTCTCAACCCCGTAGTGTAAAATTCTAAAACCAATACATTTTTTTGTTAAAAAAATAAGAAAATATTTTTTATAGCAGTTGAAAAAAAGATATTATATAGAATATAACTAAACAATTGTTATTGATAATTAAACTAGTTTATATATCAATGGTTTATACATTTATTATTATTTATTATTATTATTATAGCGATAAACTCACGCATAAATGGAGCAGTCTGTAGTGTACAACTTCATCGTGTACATTATGTACGTATTTCGTATGTAATTACGTATTTATATTTATGTTTATAAAAAAAATACCATCTACCATCATCTGCCACTGTCATTTTTTCTTGTTTATATATTACAATTTGCAAGATTGATACAAAATATCAAAAATAATCTAAGACTTTTATTGCTCTCAAGCTAGGATTACACATGCAGTCAAATTGTACAGTCAACATAACAAAATGAGCTATTTTATATTAAATATTGACAATAAAGAAATATTAATTGAAGTAAGTATGTTTTGTGTTTATCTCTTTTATCCAGACATCTAGTTTGGTTGGGTTCGTCATAAATTTCTAGAATTATACATTCAACCACTGATACAAGTTTTTAGAAATATGTAATCTATTTTTTTCTATAGCAAATCAAATTGGAAACATTAAAAATACTATTATTTATACAATGCATAAAAAATAATACTAATAGCTCTTATCGCTTTTTTGTTTTTTACCCATAGCTGACTTCCTTTCCATATTTTTTTTCCCTAACAATCATTTTACACATCCTAGGAGCTTATTAGAATACTTAAGTAGGTGCGATCTTTTGCAGTTTTTTTGTTTTATATTTCTATTTCCTCCGTCGATCACAAACCTATCCTATCTCTAGAGTGTTGATTAGGATTAAAAAATCGATAGCTTTTGCCGGTATGAAAGTAGTTTTCTACACTACAAACTATAATTTTCAAATAGCACTGTTTTAAATTTAAAGGAGAATTTAAAGGCTTTGTTGTAACTGAAGGACAACAAAGCCAGGATAATATTATTATTAATTATTTATCGTTTCTCCTTCACACTTGATCAACGGAAAAAATATCAACGCCTATAGCAATTTGTAACTGTTTTTTAAAGTATACATACATACATACATACATTTTAAAATTCTTTTACATTTTCGTTTTAGATTCTGCATCATTCCGTGGATTTTTTAATTGGATCGTCGACAGATAAACTAACTTCAGTAAAATCATGTCACAAATTTGGATTCTCAAATGCGGACGAATTTGAATTTGCCATTAAATTTATTGCAAACATCTACAAGCAGTACACGTTAAAAACTATAACCGAAAGTAAACTAATTTTCCACTTTGCCAATTTAACCATAGATTTGCAGCAATGTGTTATTGATGTGATGAAAACTCGACGTCATGAAATCCAGGAATATTTAATTAACGAACTGAACTCAACAGAAAATAATTACATGGTCTCATTTGATTGGAATTTGAAATGGATTGTAGGAAGTTCGGCTATGTCTACTTTGAGAACACAAGTCGCTACATTAATTTTCAATTGTCGAACCGTTGATGCAACCGATATATCTTTTTATTTTGAAATGAATTACAAACAATTATCGGATTTAATTGTTGTATTAGAAAATTGTAATAAAAGAATATGTGAAAGTTAAATTAAATGATTTTATTTTGAATGAACCGAAAATACATCGAAAGCGATCTAATGTTATTCGTTATGGTAAATGTTACTCTGTTTTAAAAATATAATACAAATACATACAATTTGTTTACAATGAATATTTATTTTGAAATGTAGTACATTTAGAATGCACGTAATAAATGTATGTTAAAATAAATGCAATAAATCTTTTCTAATAGTTCTCTTTAAGGCTTTTCTACTATAATATAATCCTTAAAGAATCTCAAAATGTAAGACACATAAAAACGGGAAGCACTAAAACTAAGGCACATTTTATAAATCACTAGTACACCATACGAAGGCTTCATCAAACATCGACTGCCAAGGTGATTTCGTGTGCTCAAAACCTGGTGACACATACGGCCACTGCCACATTTGACTGCAACGTTCTGGATGTGGCATCATAGCCAGATGACGACCGTCAGAAGAACAAATACCAGCAATGCCCAAAATACTGCCGTTCGGATTCATTGGGTACACCTCGGTCGGTTGATCATTGTCGTCCACATACTGAGCTACCACACAATCGTTTTGAATCAAAATGTTGCGTACAGTGTTGTCCTTAAAGGAAAAACGACCTTCACCATGGGCTATCCAACAGCCCAAAACGGATCCGGCAAGTTTGCGCAGCAATACCGACCGACTAGACTGGATTTTTAGATTAATCCAACGGCATTCGTATCTAAAAGTAAAAAACGATAATACCAATTTTTGAAATCAAGATAATAGAAAAAAAGTTTACCTTTCGGATTTGTTCTCGAGCAAAGCGACATCAGGCACATTAACAATCTCTTCGCTGGCGTTCACGCCAACCCATCCAATCAAGCTCATCAGCTGGCAACCATTGCACACACCCAACGAGAATGTTTCCGGACGATTCTTAAAACTTAAGAACTGCGGAGCTAACACCTGGCTGTACATTATACTAGCAGCCCATCCTTTAGCCGAGCCAAGTGTATCGCCGTAGCTGAATCCGCCTGGAAACACAACACCACGATACTGATCCAACGAAGTCTTTCGCTGCAACAAATCTTGCATGGTTACATCGTGAACCTCAAAGTTTGCTGCCAATAAAGTAGCGATCATCTCGCGATCTCCGTTCGATCCTTCTTCACGAATCACGGCCACTCGAACAGGAGCTGAGACTTTCGTCAAAAACACTTCTGCGTCCGGATTGAAGGAGCACTTGTATGTTGGTCCTGTGCGATAATCGTACGTTGAAAATTCTTCGATGGCGCATTCCCGGTTTAATTGAATTTTTTCCAGTTCAAAACTAGTTTTTTCCCATTGTTTGAAGAATTCAAGAGTGCTACCCTGGACAATCAAATTGCTCTTGTACGAGATATTAACTGGAGCCTGCAAACCAACGCCGACAGACTGACCAATGTAGAATGCATTCACATTACCTAATCTGGCAAGTACATTGGAAACATCCTCCGCTGCCACCTCAAGCACCCAGCCACATTCTTCAGCAAAAAGGGCTACGAGGCCTGCGTCACTGGGACTAAAACCGTTCGAAGCAAAATTGTGTATCTGCAAACTGTCTACTGCCTCAGTAATGTCAACGCTAAGTCCACACATGCCAGCAAATGCCATTTCCAGAAGACACACGACCAGACCACCGTCACTGATATCATGACCAGCCAAAATCAGATTGTCGGCAAGCAGAGACTGTGTCACCTCAAATGCATCCTTAAGAACATTAGCTTTTTTCAGTGTCGGTGTGTCATTGCCTTGCTGTGAGTAAGCCTGTGCCAGAGCTGAGCCTCCCAGTCTGAACTTTCCTTCAATATTAACCCAGATCAAAGCTCCCTGTTTGCCGAGAGCAGGTGATTTCAAATCAGGCGTTACCTTGACACGAATGTCGGGACATTGAACGTACGTAGAGATGACCAGGGTTCCGGGAGATTTAACGGTCTTATCTATTTTGAAAAATGGTGTTAATAATAATTGATATATTTTCAGATTATTGTAGCTTACCATTTATTCTAGCCGCCATCGACAGTGAGTCCTTACCACCATCTACTGCAATGTTCAGCTCATTCATCAGCGAGCACATATCCGTGCAGGCATCGTACATCTTGGCACCTTCACCAGCAAGCTTAGCAGCCCACATCCAGTTACCCGAGCACTTCACATCGGCCAGAGAACTAATCTTGACAAACACCAAATTCGAAATAGCTTCAGCGACAGACATTCGAGCACCGGACCGAGCACAGATCAATCCCTTGGCAGGCTGAGTTCCCACTGATGTTGCAATACCAGCATACCCGAAATGAGATACTGCGGTAACAGCGTAATCAGCTAACGGAGTGTGTAACGGTCCAACACATTGTTGCTGAGCTATTAATCCTGTAACACATCGATCTACTTTATTAGTCAAGAATCTTTTGCTTCCGACAGCGAGAATGCTCAGCACACGTTCCAGATGATTATTATAATTCAAACCGCTTGAAGGTATCAGCAGTGGCTTGAAACGTTGAGCTACTCTGTTCAGCTGATACTGTTTCCTGGGCATGTCTCCTAAAACATCCTTCAAATGCATATCAAATGGTGAGTCAGGCCATTCCGTGCATTTATCATGATCCATGTATTTTTCAAAGTCTGCTTTCGACTCTACCAACGTTACATAACCGTTACCCGTAACAATACCAACAAAATTAATTGGGCAACGTTCTCGACCGCAAATATCCTCCAGTAGTGATCGATCTTCGGCCTTACACAAAATAGCATTATTCTCTTGGTATTCAGCGCCCCAAAGCTCAAGCGCTGTGATGGTTGGATCACCGAGCTGGAACTCCTTTGTGAAAATCACGGCACCAGCATAACCAGGTTCAACAAGTTCCTTAAGAACGTTTCCATTACCGCCAGCACCTTGGTCGTGAATAGCTAAAATTGGATTCTCAGCACCAAGCTCAATACAGGCTCGTACAACACGATTAACTTTGTTTTCCATTTCAGCGTCTCCACGCTGTACTGCATTGAAATCGAGCTCAGAACTATTATCACCTTGAACTTCTACAGAACTCGCAGCTCCACCACCCACGCCGATACGATACACTGGACCGCCGATTTTGGCCAACAGCATTCCCTTGGTCGGATCGATTTTCTTGGTTTGTGATGAGTCCATTGTTCCAAGTCCACCGCTGAACATAATCGGTTTTACGAATTCCTCGCGTTCACCGAAAGCACTTTCGACACCATAGGAAATAGCAAAACCCGTGACAACCGGCTCACCGAATTTGTTGCCATAATCCGAAGCACCATTACTAGCCTCTACAATAATCTTAAGCGGTGACGCAAACGAAGGTGGATATTCTTGATTTGGTGTCTCGTACGGAACTGCATACCCAGGAATGTTTAGTTGTCCAACGCAATATCCTGCTGTGCCGGCAATTGTGTGACCACCACGGCCTACGCCTTGTACGTCTCTGATTCGGCCACCGGTGCCGGTTGTAGCTCCACTGAATGGTGCCACAGCTGTAGGCATATTGTGTGTTTCGGCGGTAAAGATCAAATCTGAGGTCACGGTAGCAACAGAAACTGGACCAGGACCAGCAGCACATTCCGGTCGCAAAGCTTTGTGTGTGTATCCTGTAATAGCACTACTATTGTCACTAAACGAAATCGTGTTATTTTTGTTTGAGCCTTTCTGCGTATCGATAATCATTTTGATTAGTGATTCCTCTTGGACGACACCGTCAATAACCATTTCGCCCTTAAAGAACCAATGGCGTGAGTGTTCACTGTTACTTTGCGCACAGTCAAACAGTTCCACACTAGTTGGATCACGTTTCAGCACAGATGTAAAAAGATTCGTGTAGAACTCCAAGTCCCAGTTGTCGAACGAGAGTCCAAGCTTTTTGTTAACTTCTTCAAGAGCACTGCGACCCTTTGCTAATACCGGAACAAAGTACCACGGTTCCTGCTCTTTGGGAAGACGCTCTACGAAACTGTTGACCGGTAGATTATCTGCGGTGTACCGACACTGGGTCATCTTGTCGCCGAGCACATTTAAAATAGTTTCCTGCACAATAAAAATAAATGTTATTGTGCACATTTTAGTTGTTTTTGATAAACAAAACTTACGATTTCCGTTGCACTCAGTTCTGATTTTGTGGTCAAAAGGTATTTGATGGATACCTCCAATCGAATAACTTCATTCAGGCCTACATTTTGACAAATGCTGACACTGTTTGTTGAGAGAGCAGTGGAAAAGTTGAATCTTGGTCCAACTTCGATGACCACCTGTAGATTTGATTGAACAGCATCTAAAGCAGATGTCCTGGTGAGGCCAGCACTTTCCTGGGGTCGTTTTAAGATCCACTGCAGAATGTCTTGCGCAGAATCTGACACAGCATCGGTGTTGACTTCAACGTGATAGCACTTCTCGGTACGCAGACCTTCAATAGCATTGTTTATCTAAACAAATATTGTGTAAATCTGTAATTTATAATCTTTGTTTTTGTATATGAACCCACTTCTTGCAAGGACTTCAAGATGATCTCCGTTTTGCCTTCGTCAAATGCATTGGCAGCATAGAAACGTAGAATTGCCATTTCTATAGTGTTCTGCAATTTAAATATAAATTTTCTTTATAAGATATTTAATTTTGTGATCTATGCTCAACGAGCAGTAAAATAACACTAGTATTGTTGTTTGTTGCGAGATAACTGTGTGTTCAATAACTGGTTGGGGTCAGGGTATTTATCATATTGACGATCGGTCAAGAACTGTGGCAATAAGTGTTTATTTGCGTTATCAGTGTTTAGCTGGCGGGGGGCAATGCCAGCAGCAAACAAAACAGACATTCACAGTCTATTTTAAACCGTTTATATTGGTTGGTTGTTTATGTGTATTTATGTGCATTTGGAGAAAAACATTGCGTCATGGAATTTATTGTATAACAAATTATTTTGGTAATTACCCGATAGAAAAACTAGTGGAGCGGTTTAAAGAAAAAAAATAGTTGTATTAAATAAATGTAATTTGATATATAATTTGAATTGAATATTAAATTCTTCATGCTAAATACATTAAATTAAGGAGATTAAAATTTTTATTACTTTTATTTTAAAAACATTAAACCATTCACAATTGAAACTTACCTTATTAAACAAACAAATGCTTTTAACTTAGATTTAGTGGAATGGTGGAGTGTTTAATACTTGAGAATCGGTTATCGGGTTGATAGCGAAAAACACAACCACAATTTGGCAAGCAATGCAGCAAAGCAAAAGCAGCAGCGAGCACGTTGTTGATAATGGAACGTTTTTGCTGTCAGCCGGTTGAAATTACAAATTTAATTAATTTTTGACAGGTACAATTCAACAAGTCGGCATTACACAAAATTTAACAGTGTAAAGTCAGCGGTTTCGAAGTTCGAAAATTAACAATACATTTTCTAATTAACTAAATTTGGCTTAAACAAATTCAACAAAATAAAACGTTATACCGTAAATATAAAATTCATTATATTATTTTTATTTTATTTTATCAACACCAACCTTGGAAAATATCACATTTCAATGCTAACAGTGTACAAAATAATGACGCCAAAAATATCGCTCAGTTCGCCCATACAACACCAACTTCACGTTGATTTTTTTGTCGTTTTGCTTTGTCAACCGGTTCGCTTGGCGTTTTTCAATCATCTTTCTATTTCTACATCTGTCGGTTCCACACACAACTTTAGTTATCCAATTTGAGAGTCTGCACTAAAACAAGGTAAACTAAATATGAAATACATTTGATCCCCACTAAACTAGTCACAGTTGAACATGCAGAAAAAACAACAAACAAAACTGCGAAAAAAATATGAAAAATCATTCGGGATAAAGTTGATATTTGTGTTTAAAGAAAATATATACCGAGAACCAGAAAAAATGCCAAAACCAATTTGGCGTGTGAAATTGTGTATGTGCTTGTCGGCATTTTTGCAGTGTTTTGGTTTGCGTTGCCTTTCTAGAGTTTGAATAAAATTATTCCTAAAGATACTATGGATTAAGGTATTGTTGAGCTGGCTGCCTGGTAAGCAAAAGGCTTTATTGGAACAAACACCTTTCGAACGGTACATTGAATTTTCGTACAGCACATTTACAATTATTTGATTCTGTCTGTGTATGTGTGTATAATTTGTATGTGTGCGAGCGTTGTTCCAATATATTTTCTTTGGTTGGTATTCACGACGCCGTTTTTTTAATGTGTATTTATTTTGTGTTCCCCCCACTTTTATATTGTGTAGCGGTTGTGGTGTGTGGTCGCAATCTCGCAATGTTCATTTTGCATTGTGTTTTGTATTTGTAATTTTTTCTTTCGTTCTGTACGTAAAACTCGCAAGACGCAAGGTGTTCACCGACAGTTGGTACACCAATTATGCTATCCTGTGTTCATTACCTGCGCGCGTTTTTTTGAGTTCATTGTTTGATTTATTTTCTGTCTGTTTCAGTTTTTAATATGTCTGCCAAACGTAAATCAGATGCGAAGCCATTGCCCGCAAAGCGTGGCCGAAAGAAGAAGACTGAAGACGATTTTGAGTCAGATCACAGTGATGGAGCTGATGATATCCTGAACGAAACTGATTCCGAGCAAGTGGAGGTTTTAATTCAAGGTGATGAGCCCTCGATGAAATTGCCAGAGGTATGCACAGTATAAAGTAAAATGTTTGCATTGTTTTTTTATATAAAAGATGTCTTTGTTTATTTGTAGGATTTACTAAAAACATACGATCGTGAGCCAGGTAATCTGATGGTTGCTGGTATGGTTACATGGGAATTAACTGGTCGTCGGGATCCCAAGGGAAAAGTCACAAATATTCGTCCAAATTTGTATGTATTTAATAGATTCACCGAGGATAAGTACCGTTTGATTGTTAGCGGTTGTTCATCGGCACACAGTATTTTGGTCAACATGGACCGAAAAGCTTTGAGTTTTGGTATTTATAAATATACATTTAATTAATAACGATTATTAAATATTTCTTTTATGTATACTTTAGGTCGAAATCAATTCGGGCAGTTGGGTCATGCTGATTTAAAGGCAATCGAAATACCAACTCTGATTCCGGGTCTTGAGGACGTAAACATTATACAGGCGGCCTGTGGTCGAAATCATACACTCTTTCTGACCGACACTGGTACAGTGTATGCATGCGGTGACAATAAAAGTGGCCAATGTGGCATCGGAAAGAACACACCAAATCTCACGACGCCACAGCGTATAAACTATCGTGGAGCACAAATTATCAAGGTCGGCTGTGGCGCAGAGTTCTCGGCTATACTTGACATCAAGGGTAATCTGCACACCTTTGGTCTGCCAGAATACGGTCAACTTGGTCACAACACTGATGGCAAGTACTTTATCAACGCAAACAAAATGTCATTCCAATTCGAGATGTCACCAAAACGAATTCCGTTGTACATCGAGAAGGCCAAGGATGGTCATATCACGCCCATTGATGGTGTTCAGATTGTGGACTTCTCGTGCGGAAATAATCACACGGTACTTGTCATTCTCATATGCCTTTTTTAATTCAATTGTTTACATATTCTATTTATTGTATCACAGGTTGCCATTGACTCAAAAAAACGAGCATACAGCTGGGGCTTTGGTGGATTTGGACGTCTAGGTCATGCAGAGCCCAAAGACGAAATGGTTCCACGTATGGTTAAATATTTCGATTCGTCTGCGAAAGGAGTACGCAGCGTGTTTTGCGGAGCCACTTACAGTCTGGCAATCACAGACATTGGCGTTTTGTTTATGTTCGGACAAAACAAGAAAACTGGAGAAGCTAACATGTACCCAAAACCTGTACAAGATTTAGCCGGTATGTTAGAATAATTATTGTATAAAAGATATACTTGAAGTAATTGAGTTTTCCTTTTGTTTTCAGGTTGGCACATAACCAGCATTGGATGCTCAAATACATCCATAATCATATCAGCTGATGATTGTTTGATTGCATGGGGTGCCTCACCCACATTCGGGGAGCTGGTAATTTGTTATAAATGTTACCTACATTAGACAGACTAATAAAAAAAACACTTTTTTTCAGGGTCTGGGTGATTTGCAAAAGTCTAGTACCGTTCCGAAAGAGGTCAGTCGACTGTCTGGCATGAAAATGCCTCAGGTAGCCATGGGCATGTCGCATTCGCTGGTCTTGGTCAACACAGACGATCCAGACACAAAAACCAAGTACGACAAACAACCCGAGTACGATCTAGACGACGATTAGTTTATTCGTACCTCGTGCCGTCTCAAGTATTCCTTCTCCACCCCGCCCCAACACACAAATACATCGGCGACTGTTTACAATGCTACGGCACTCCTATGCAGCATTTTAAGTTAACTACGATACGTTTTTTATACGAACATCTATCTTAGCACCAAATATTTGCAAATGCAAAACGCGTTCCGCTGTGCGAGCGCGTAAGTTCATTGTCATATATTCAGTCCATAACAATTTCTTCTTTTTTATTTTGTTGTCATTTTAAATGTTGTCCACTTTTTTTAATAGGATTCCATTAATAATCATTGTCATTACTTACATATTATACTTGTAAATACGTTAGGATTATAAAATTGTAATCCAGGTATAAGAACACACACACACTCACCCACTACACGAGCTACATGTGCGGTCACATAAAGTATTTCTAGAAAGTTTTGTGTTTTTAAACTAGTTCCGAAAATAATAATAAATTCAAATTATACACATACAGTGAACAGTTTTATTGCGGCGACGAGAGAGATTGAGGTAGATGGGGATGCTGCAAATGGAAATCAAGTCGTTGCTCTCCATTTTTAATTTAGATCTCTTCACTAGAAAGTCTAATGGTGACAAAACATATATGTGTATACTACACTACAGGGTATAAAATAGGCTGTAATCAAATTCAAAACAGCTATAGTCAAAATCCAATTACAGAAAGACATAAAATACGTTGGGACGTAAAAATTACATCGGGACTTTGGAATTACGTTAAAATTAACGTAAAAATTGCGTTGAGACCAAGGACGATATATATGATCGATGAAAAATGTCTATGTATATTTGAAATTAATTTTTTCAGAGAAACTTAACGTTTCTCCATACAAATTGTGGGCAACTTATGACAAATAACTTGTGTTTTGTATCTCTCTTTCTCAATGACACATACACATACGCCGTCATGTAATTTCACCGTAAAAACTTGTGTTCGGACAATTTTTACCGTAAAAACTGCGTTCGGACTATTTTTACCGTAAAAACTGCCTTCGGACAATTTTTACCGTAAAAACTGCCTTCGGACAATTTTTACCGTAAAAACTGCCTTCGGACAATTTTTACCGTAAAAACTGCCTTCGGACAATTTTTACCGTAAAAACTGCCTTCGGACAATTTTTACCGTAAAAACTG
>JAAAKO020044204.1:0-11795 GCA_010015015.2 Bolitophila cinerea
ATATATATGTGTTAAAGAGATTGCGTGTGCAAGCGGTATTCTTGAAAGTGCGCATAGCGCGTAATCATTGTTCATTTATTTAAAAAAGGGCTTGAAACCTCGTTGTGTTCCGTGATTTGCGTGCACCGTTAAGCGCGCGTGGAATGTGTGCTCTGTATGGGGCGTGCAGGGACAGGGCGCGTGAAATGAGTGGTTTTTCTTAAATAAAAAATATGTATATATGTGAGTGCATAAAGCACGCACGCGGGGAATAATTTTGTACAATAAAAGAAATGTGTAAATTCTTTTAATTTTCTAGAGTGTTTTGGAAACAAAAATATAATAATTTAAGATTATTATAAGAATGCGGGCGCACGGTTTCTACGACAAGTGTATCCATTTTAAATGGCATTCGCTATAATTAAATAAATGTATAGTATTTAGTGTTTCACCCTGCACACCGTGACATGGCTTTTTCTTGAAACATACATATTGTATTCCGCCAGAGCATTTACAGAAAAAAACATATGAACGTTCCCGCTCTTGTGTGCACTCGAACTAATTACCGCATGCACTACGCGGTGCACTTGCATATATAAATATATTGTATTCTCTATACAATGAATGCACTCTATCGTGTTGTATATAGTAATACATAGCTCACAAACACAACAGAAAATTAAATTTAACAAATCACGATTTTCCTGGAAAACATGCACACAATAAATGCCAAATTAGATCGTTACACACATACACAAAATGCTTGCCTCTTCTCGCTTGACATGCGCACACACATTGCACATTTAGCAAATGAATACGTACATACAATACAAACCGACATAAACAATATATATATATCAGAGTATAATATATAACTGCAGCGTATTGTTGCAGTTGCAATGCGCGACGCATCGACAAAACGAGACAGTCACGAAATACGCAAAACGCAAAACGCTCGCGCGCGTACACAGCGTCATTTTATTTGTACCCATTCTGCCGCTTTTGTTTATTTGTGAGATTATTGTTCTTGAGACTTTGTTGATGTTACTCTCAAGTGCAGTGAAGTGTATATTATGTGTTTATGTATAGATATATATGTATATATATATATATATATATATATTTAAATATGTATATGCAACGTTTATGTGTGCACTGTGCAGTACAGCCACAAACGTTGCAGCGCGTTTTAAGCTGCAATCCCTTTTTCAGGACCCTGGATGGCTGTCGGGCACGCGACGGGCGAAAAGGAAACTTATACTATATTTTAAAGTTTTGCTATGCTTTAAAATAATGTTTCGGTATATTGTCATTGTCAGAAAAGCTGGTCTGTCACAAAATCGTTGCATGGCAAGATGCTTGTTTACAAATATATAAATATTAGGGGTGGTGCGGTTTTATTTATTTTTAAATATATAATTCAAGGAGTTTCAATCTAAAGTGGACCTTCTTGATCGATTTTCTTAGAAAGTAATAATTATAATAAAATCAAATAATAATAAACACAACACATATTTAATAAAATTCTATAAAATTCTTGTTAAATTCAAATTTTAAATATATTTGTATATTAAATTCAAATATATTTTTTTTGATAAAAAATGCACAACCAAAAATACATTGAACAACCCTAATGTACGTGAGTATCACGCAGAGCTTTTCAGGAGCTTTTACAGATGGATATATGCACTTGTTTGTTTGTGTATGACTGACGCCGTTTTTGTTTGCTGCTGAAGCTATCACGGAGACTGGTTCCACTCGGTTGGGATTTGAAAACAAATTCCAAAACTATTCAAATGTTGGAATGCACTGGCATGCGGTGGAATGTTAACACACACACACACACACACAAAGGACCGCATAATTTAATCAATATTCTATTCACATGCGTGTGCGTATATAATGTAATTTACATTATTCATGTTTACACTAATTAGACCGCAAAAGACATGTGTAGTTGCTTTTTAATCGATGCGTTATTAAGTGCGGTGAGATAAATCATATTATTATTACCCTAATATGTTTATATCGCTAATGTGGATTTGAAAAAAGGGTTATAATCATTTGAATGTGTTTTTGTAAATGTGGTCATCAAGTTTAGTGGTTGTACACAAAAAGATAAAACTAACCGAAACTGTGGCAAAGGGGTGTTAAGTCTAAATGTTTGTCCGAAATCTACTGACAAGTAATTCGAGGTGTTTTCTTTCTCCATCAAACATTTTGGGCATAAGAAAACTCACTATATTCCACTCGATTTGATAGCTTATTCAGTTAATTTGAATTGCGTCTTTGATGTAAAAATATCAGTAATGGAAATATTATTCAAATTTACTTTTATTTTCAATGTTTGTTGTCTTCATTGATCTTCCAAAAAATGCCTAAATTCAAAAATCATTAAATTTTAATTAAATAAATGTTTAAATTTTAAAGTATTAATATAATAACATTCTGATGTACAGTCGATGTTATTAGGTTTTTCAGAAAATATTACACTATTGGCGCAATGCGCCAATCTTTGGTGTAAATCATTAAAAAAAATTTCGGTTACTTGCTTTAAAAAATATATTTTTTATGAATTGCATCAAAAATTGGCGCGTTGCTCCAATGCATGAATACGAAAGAAAAGGATTTCTTTATTAAAAATGCAAATAATACAAATTTTATTTATTTGTATTTATCATCATAAATTGACACAAAGAATTATAATATTAATATAGATTTATTACCACTTAACTACTATATCCACACTCTTATTCTTTCGCTATCTAGATAGTAGTTAGTAGTACATAGTAGTTACTATTTTTTTAGGGCTACGGAAAGGATCCATCCTCTGTATGATAATTCAACCAGAAAAAAACAGCAATTATCCAGAATTAGAAGCTCTAGTTAAAATCCAACGGGAGCCTAAAAAGTTACAGTCTAAGACATATCTGTAAAACCCAAATTGCCATTTTCATCCTCAAAATTTGTAGCGGTACTCATATTAAATAAGTTAAATGGGTTAGGTTCGAAATCAAGTTTTTTAAATTCCGTATTTCGATATCTACTTGCAAAAAAATAAAAATAATTTAAAACTTAGAAAAAAATATTTAACAGGAAAATATTTATATTTTTAAATTAAAAACAAACAATAAATGTTGGTATTTATAATATTTTTTTTGACGTAATGTTTAAGAAATTACTGAAATTTTGTTTACAATTAAAACAAAAACAGCATTATTATTTGTTGTTATTAAATGTATTGAATTTTAAATAATAAAAAAAGGTTTTTTTATTACAAGTAATCTATGCGCTTTGGAAGTTTTTTCAAAAATTTCTTGAAGGGTTGATGTCTGTAAACCAATGAAATACTTTGGGAATTACCTTTTATTTAATATTTTTTATTTATTATTTATCATTTATATTTTGCCACACTCATTGGTTCGATAAATAAAGATTGCATCAATACAATAAAATTTGAAACTATTATTTATTTAATTAAAAAAAAAAAAAACAATTTGAAATTAAATGATTTTCTAGGTTTTTATCTGAAAGAGTAACAGGGATTTACTATTATTAAATTATTTTTTTAGAATATATGGATTTTCACACATAAGTAGAACATATTATTAATAATAAAATATATAATTTATATTCAAAAATTTCAATCTTTGAAAAATGTTTGTTACATTTGTATTTATTTGGGTACATAATAAATAAGTTTTTTAGTGACATTTGTTATTTACTTTGGGCAAAAAAAAATGTGAGATATTTTTCATTTTTGGTAACACTTTCTTCTTTGCTTTTATTCATTAAATGTTTATTAAAATTATTATTTTGGTTGGTCCTTACTTTTCTTTACGTATGTCCATAATTTGGTTGGTATATTTATCAAATCATTATGTATTTTTATTTAGGGAAAAGCTAATTTAAATTTAAAGAAATGCTTTAATTACAAGCATCGGAAATAAAATTATTTTGTTAATTAACAGACAAAAATACTCTTTACTTTTTTCTTAAAAAAATGACAAAAAACTAAATCTTAAATTACGAGTATATATTGTAAAAAACAAATAGCAAATATCAACAAAAAGAGCCAAAAAGATGCTATTAAATACAAAAAACGAAAAGAAAAAAAAATAATACAAAAACATGTTTTTAACTTCTTCTTCCTTTCGCCAAAAAGACTTTTAATTTTTTTTATTATTATAAGGTCTATAATACCATTATCTAATAAAACAAAAAAAATGTACATGTTTTAAAACACAGATTCTACCAATTGTTATGTATTAGTATGTTGGCTGACATCGTTTGTCCACTGCACTTAAATTAAGGGTAAGAATAAATATAAATATAAATTTAAAATTTATAAAAAAAGAACTTACTTTTTTAATTTTTTTTAGAAGGTTAGAAGGTTTTTATTTATCATAGGTATGGAACGAACATGAAAAAAACATGTAGCGGACCGCGGGTTGGCCACCACTGGTCTTCAATATCGTCTGACGAATCTTTTATTCCATTATTGTTCGTCCGCTTACGAGTATACTTTAATGTTTAATAAAAAAATGCAATTTTTTGTCATACTGGGCATTCGATACTGTTTAAACGCACACCCACACACACACACAATAAACACAACCCAAACTATTTGTAAAATATAATTAATTTCCGAAATAAAATTACGGGTTTTTCTATACACGTAAATAAATTTATAAATTCTCTTTGTGATGCTCTACAAAAACGAGTTCAATTTTGCAGTCGCAATGATCCCGTTAATGGCGTATTGTTCAAGTTTTGTTGGTATACTATTATTTTACACATTCGGGCCTCAGCCTGGGCGACTCGTCGTGGCGACCATCGATAAAATATTAATTGGCACATTGTGCGTGGATTTATTGATTTATGTTTTTTATGTTTTTGTTTTGGGAAATTGTGGGAGTTTTGTTCATGCCGTTGATGTTTTGTGTGCATACCTCTGTATGTGCGGTTGGATTCTACAATTAAAAATAAAATTAAAATTGTAAATTTGTTTATGGCAATTAAAAAAAATAATATCAAAAATTCTATCAAACGGCGGGTGATGGGAAAAAATATGTAAAATAAACAGCGCAACAAGGTGGACGAGTGGACGTCCAACAGTCGTTTGTGGAAAATGCCCTCAATTAATGACTGCATTAAATTAATTAGCATGCGAGAGACCGTGAGCGTGTGTTTTTTTTGTGCAAACATAAATTGGAAACATTTTCCGTATGATTTGTTGCATAATTTTGTTTGCTTGAAGTACATATATACACTCGTACCAGCTAATGTATATGCATTGTGCGAAAATTCCCATGTTTTTTTTTGCGTTCTCCGAATTATTGGGAAAAATACTCACACACAAACATTGCGACTGCATTTATTCAATTTCAATATTTTAATTAGAGTTAATATTAAATCCACATTTATATCAATTACCTTTATACCAATTTTTAAATGACAATATTTATTTTATCATTTAGATTTCGTGAGCTGCCTACGACTGACCGAGGTACGAATACCCAGCCACACGGTACGCGACAGTTCCGCCAGGCTGGAGTGTCACTACAGTCTGGACGGTGAGTCCTTGTACTCGGTGAAATGGTACAAAGACGGAAACGAGTTC
Organism: Bolitophila cinerea; assembly: GCA_010015015.2. Classification (NCBI taxonomy): domain Eukaryota; kingdom Metazoa; phylum Arthropoda; class Insecta; order Diptera; family Mycetophilidae; genus Bolitophila; species Bolitophila cinerea. The sequence continues at coordinate 5,603 of JAAAKO020044204.1, forward strand.
TATCGGTATGTTCCGCGGGACATGCCACCCGCACAGGTGTTTGAGTTGCCTGGCGTTTCGGTGGACGTAAGTGTTTTTTCGTACATATATTATAATAATCTATATAAAAAATGTATATTGACCAAAAATAATTTATAATTTCTGAATTTGTACACACAGTTGCATAACTCCAGCGACACCATGGTCGTCCTGGAAATGGTAAACCTATCGACGGCCGGAAGGTTTCGATGTGAGATCTCCGGCGAGGCTCCGTCATTTCAGACGGTCTCCGATCATGGAGACATGGTAGTTGTGGGTAAGTGTTTTTTTGTTTTAAAGAATAAATGTTTCGAAAAATGACACATCATTACCGAATTTTCTGTTCTAACTTTTTGAAATAAAATTGTTGTGAAGCTAATATCAAACGTCATTAGTTGGAATGATATTTACCAAAACAAATAAGGAAGATTTGTGGAGGAAAAATATAATTTTATATTAAAGGCCACCTCCACTACATCGCTTAAAAATATTTTTTGGAAAAAAGCACTGAATTGAACTTTAGTCAGTTTTTTAAATACAGATTCTCCAGTCGATAAATTTAGCTTTATATAATATTTGTATTAAGATAAAATTTCTATCTCAATATTTTTTTCGATCCTGCATTTTTAAATCCGGTTTTACTTGAATTTTTACAGTTGTGAACTAAAACTTAGGCAACTTCTATTGCCAAAGTCACAGTTAACAGTTCAGCACTATGTTGTTTGGTATAAGCCCCAGATTACTATCAAATTATTTATATGAATAGATATCTATAATTAATAAATAATTCCCACTTAAATTTTTTTTTGTTTGGTCAGAAAGATATTTTACAGAATGTCTCAAACTTAATAGAATAGATATTAATTACATAATTAGAAATGCTCACTTCTCCGTTTTTAGATGTATTCAGCACGAATTTCGAAAAATTTCAGCTAGGAATCGGTCCAGAAGCCTTTAAAGGAAAGAAGAACGAAGAATATCGCTAAAAAAATGGTCTCTAACATAATAAATCCAAATCTTACTGCTCTATTTCCTATTATTAGAGCCTTTATTTTAAATTTAAAAGTTTTACCATACCATCTAAAGAAGAGCCGCAAAGAAATAGATTAGTATGCTTACAATACAGACACTATTAAACAGGTCTGTGGAGAAATAAAATAGTAGTGCCAAAAAGCGTCTGGCAAGTTTAGACTATGTATGGATATTTTATTTTTAAGTTGTGGTCAATCCCGAATATCTTTCACAAACTGCCTTTGCCAATTGAGGCAGGGGATTTTTTCAATTTGAAAATAATGCCGTTAGATTGTGGAATAGCGTTTAAACATTGTGCAAACTGATAGATCAAGTCATAATTTTTGATTTAGTATAGTAATTATATCTGTCATTTTGCGTCAATCTATAGTCCTATTTCGGAACTGAAGAAAATTTAAGAGGCAGCACTGGTCTTAGACAACTCTTTGACTACTCTGAAGCGGATTTGGTTCTAACGGTCTTTTTCTGCGGTTCTACGTCTACGAAAGCCGGTTTACCATAAGAAGAAAGTATCTAACCACGGAGATTGAATGTTAAATGTTAAATAAACATGCATATTCTCGCTGGCTTCAATATATCAAAGCATGTACATACAAAGTTTTGCACTTGTTGGGGTTTTCACAACACTTTGTGTATTCTTCACATTTGAAACGTTTCTTTCAATGAAAATAATAAAATAACTCTATGTTGCTTACGGTTTCATACATTTTTAAGAGATAGAACGGTTCCGATTTTTTGGAAGATTTTGAAACACGCTGTTTTTGTAACAGTCCGATATATATATATAATATATATATATATATAAATATATATATATATATATTTATTTACACATTTATTAAAGTATAACTAACAACATCATTTTTCAGAATACCACAGTTTTCATACATGCATAGAATACATTTCGTAATTTAAATTTCATATACATGAGTTTTTATTACATTCATTCAGCGCAAATAAAAGCTCTTGTGCGGTTACAGTTCGTCCGGACAAAGTACAAATTGAAATGTTTAAACCTGAAAATATAATTAGCTCGTCGTTCGTTTGTATTATACAAACGCATCGCAAAAGTCCGGTAATAATTTTATTGTGGCAACACTTGACGTGAGCTTTATTCGTATTCACGCCAGTCTGCTGGGTGCTCACGTGGATCATATAAAACACAAAAATGAAATAAATCCCAAATTATATGCAAATACGTAGGATTTTGTCGGCAAACATAATCTCAATGAGCACAATCTTTTTATGCATTCTCCCAATTAGGGCTGCTGCCGCCCTGAATAAGCAATAAAACAAATATTTAAACACAATCTTCACATTATGTATATAATACCTATGTGCTCTCTGACGAGTAACCGTCAAAAAAAGTATATATTATACGTCCCCTGCCTATAAACAAACACACGCATATATATATATATATATATATATATATATACAGTATACACATTAGATAATGCAATGTTAATGTGTTCGACAAAGCATTAAGGTCTCCTGTTTATTTTTAGACATTATGTAAGCCAAACGAAAGCTCTTCAAGCTCTGAAGAAGTCAACATCTTTGCACGCAGCAGATTAGTGTGAATGTGTATATGTGTGTATCACCCCTCGTACATCACACAGGGGGCGCACACGCACACACATATATTCACATTCACCTATAGTATATTTATGTATACTAAGATTTATGTATACACCTTCTTATTTCATATACAAATACATTGGCGACCAACTTTCAGAAAAGTTAATATTTGCTTATGTATAAGCGTCGCACACACAGCACGACGCTTATTTCCCTCAAAGCTTTGTTTAAGTTAGGTGTTTGCCGATTTATTCGGGAATAAATAATAAAAGAAAAACGTATGCGCTCGTCCTGGGCTCTGTGTGTATTTTGTGTGTATATACAATATTATACGTTCTTATCGCGTGTCAGCTGGAGCACCGAACTTTGGCATTTCTTAGCACGTGGATTTTATATGTCCTTATTGGGTTTGTATTCTTCTATATGTAGAGTTAACCGACCCAAACCTTTTCCCGATTTATAATGCCATTGTCATTGTTTTTATATTCAGTTAAGTAAACAAAAAAATTCATGAAAAAATATTTTGATTTTGGATGTGCGAAATTGATAACATTGTTTTTTATGTGTTGGAATGGCTACATATTCATAATTTACTATTTTTTTGTATATCGGATAAAACTTTACAAAAACATTTTTTTTTGTATATATTAGTGTAATAAACTATTTTCCAAAACATTTACTAAATATATATGCACTTTATTAACTTTTTATAAAACATTTAATTTACAAAAATGTATTATTAAGATTTTTCTGAATGATGTCAACTTATAAATATATCGGAGATATATACGCTAAAAACATATACGATGACTATACGCTTAAAAAAAAACAAAAAATACGTAAATATTTATTTTTTAAATATATAAATAAGTTTATTTTTTATAACAAATAAGCCAAAAATCAATTAAATAATTTGCAAAAAACAGGCAAAACAATAACACCACGCATTTTAATAAACAAGGAAAAGACGTTTTTTTAAATGTTCTATGAAAGTTTCTAAAATAATATCACAAAATATTTCTTAAAATATATACTTTAAAATAATTATTTTACCAAAATATACAGATTTAATTTAATTGTTTATTAGTCATCACAATTATACATGTATAAAATAATAATATTAATAAATTATAAATAAATAAATACATTATAATTATGCGTACAAAATTTCGATACTTAAATTCTAATTAAAATATAGTAAAATAATCTTCTGGCTACACGAAGATCATTCCATCTTTCTCTTCATTAACAATAAACGAATTGTGCATATGTTTGGAAATATGTATAGGTATAATAAGCCACATCAAAGAAATGGAGTAAATGCTCTTACATTATATTAAATCATATTAAAATAAATAATAAATTGAAAATTAAACTTGACAAAAAACTGAGTCTTATGGTTTGGCTTAATAAAGTGTAAGAAATGATGATAGATAATCCGAAATTGAATAACTTTATTAACATTAGGATAAATTGATTTTATTAAGATTTTATGATGTTTTGTCTAAGCTAAATTATTATGCATTTTATAAAGAAGCTTTAATTCAGGCGTGTCCAACCCAAATCCATCAAAGTGCCATTTTAAAGAAATTGGTGTCGGGACGCATATAAAAATCAATTTTTAAATAATCAAAAATAAAATTTTAAAAATCGCTTAAGAAGACAAGAAGCATCGATTTATCTGGTTTAAAAATAATATTAACATAAATTTGGATTCGTTCATTATTCCTTGAGGTTGTAATATAATTTAGATATTCATCTGCTGTATAACGATGTGGAAGTGTTGTTTGTTTTGAAGAATCAATATGGAAGGATTGCGATTTTTCCATGCTTTCTTACTTATGTATGTATATTTGGTATTTTTTAAAATAGTGTATGCTCTATTGCGTATTTTTTTTAAACTGTATCCATCTGTCTATATTTTTTCATTGTCTATATGCAAGACCTCGTTCAAATAAAGCTTTTTTAACAACTGTAGTATACAATGGGGCATGAACAACAGGTTGTTAGCAACAAATATTTTTAGAGGAGCCTGTAGATACATTAAGTTAACTACTATACTACTAAAAAAGTGCTCAGACATACAATCATTACTGTTTAACAGACTTTGATCAATAAAGGATACAATTTGTTTTGTATATTTTATTAATATTTTTCATTTTAAAAAGAAGAAATAAACGTGCTTTGAAATCTAGGCATATATATTTGACTGGAAGTTGCTAATAAATGTATATTTGTAATATATAAATCCAATAATGTAGGTACTCCTTGAAAATTGTTAAAAGATATTTCGAAAATTAAATGGGAGCTATTGATCAACAAATTTTCGTTGAAGTCAGCCCATATAAAAAATCTGTTCTTTAAATTGAATTCTTCCATTTTTATATCCATAATCGCATTTTTGCTTATACTTGAAAAAAATATTGAAGCGCTTACACTCGTATTATACCGACACAAGACGTCGTGTCTAAAAGCTGGATTTAGACTATTGAAAGAACGTGTAAAATGTTGTCAGTTATAGTCTAAAAGGCTAACAATTGTCTGTCAATTGTGTAAACGAGTTATTTTGCGAGAAAAATACTATACGGAAATAGGAACACAACGTCTTGAGTCGGTCTAATGCATAGTTTATAAATCCTATAATTCAAGGGAAATATATTGTACATATTTTTATCTTCCTTCGGGGTGGCTTTGCCGTTAAGTACAAGAAATGTTCACAGACGCACAAAACGGTTTTCTACTATTATATTCACTGTTAGTCTGTGTAGATACATAATAGGATCAATTGTGGTTTTAGAAACTATATCCCGCGCCAACACCTGCAGCTATCATATGTCAATTGACCAACCAAGTTCAATATGTCCGTATAGAATTACTGAGACATTTTAGATCGTTTTGTGAGATAGATTCTCAATCAACAAATGCAAAAAAAGGTACGCACAAAAAAGCAAAGCTTTAATGTAATGACGTTTTTAAGCAGATTTTAAAAAGCTTTTCCTTCACAAATTGCGAGAAACAAGACTTTCTGTTAAAAGTAACGAGCACGCGGCCGCAGCCTTAAAGAACCGAAACACATAAAAGTAATAGCAAACTGTAATGTGTTCACTACCCATTGTTCGATATTTTAATTAACATTTTGTTACGGGATTGTGTTCATCAAGAGGTACAAACACGAACAGAGCAAAAGTAGAGCTGAGTGCAAGTATAAGGGATGGTTTATTCTATTTACTGTATGCTGTGATTTTTTTCATGTGGATTTACGGTATTTATGTGGGATTCAGGCTTTAAATTTAAAATGAGGAATTTAAATAATTAGTTTCTTTTATTTGCGGTTTTTTTAGTATATACAAGAGAGAGAAAACCGTCGCTCTAGATATATGTTCAAGATCGTTTCGTAATTGAGAATTCAAATTATAAAATAAATAATTTATGAATCTACAAATATTGATGTAAAGTCAAATATTATAATCTTAAATGAAAACAAAAGTTATTTGTACAAATAACTTTAAAAAATAGTAATAGAAAAAAATATTTTTTAATCTAGTTGCACAAAGTAAATTTA
>JAAAKO020044215.1:0-11794 GCA_010015015.2 Bolitophila cinerea
GAGTCCCGACCCGTATAACAGTTTTAAAACTGCATTTCTTAATAATGCTCCTCGTACATTAAGTTATTAAATAAATAATTTAATTTATAAATAATTTATAAAACCATTGATTCAGAAGTGACACAGAAACTTTTTAAAAGCTTTTGGCGATTATGTTTTCCGAGTGATTTACGATAGTAGCCTATGTACATTTTTTTTAGCGCTACTTTTCATTTTTCTAAAATACAAAACCGTCTAAGTAATATTTTTACCTGTATAAAAGCTGATTTTTTTAAATTTCTATTTAGCTAAATAAAATAATCAAATCATAAAAAAACGTGAAAAATATTAAATTTATTATGCACCAATTATTGACGCGTTGCGGCAATCGATGTCGTCTTTATTTAACTATTTTATTTAATTGTAAATTACAAAAATTATTTTTACAAAATATAGTTTTACAAATTTTCGGATCACAAAATTCTGCAAAAATTATGGATTTGATGACTGTAATACGAAATTTTGCATTTTTTATACCTAACACATAGTTTATTCATATAAATACTTGGTAAATCCAGACAATGAAATTCAACTCGAGCTCAATACACATCAAGCGCGCATCGCATTAACTTGTAAATATATTTATTTGATCTACTTCAAATATTCACTTTGTACGATTTTATATGTATAATATCATTGTCAGTAGGCCCAATAAAATATAAATATAATAAATTCTGTATTTTCTATAGAGGTATTTCACCCACTAACCCATACGCGCAGCTGACAGTTCCACGTCGTGACGTCTTGAATTTTGTTTGAATAATTGGCGAGTTATAACCTAACAAATTATCGAACTGTCAGAATATTGCATTAGTGTGCGAGTGAGATGTGTACGCATTGTGTACTAAAAATTTGATGAAATACCTCTATATCATTTATTATTATTCAAGTTTTTGATAAGTGTTCTAATATATACAAAATAATTAAATGTCGGAAAAACAAAGTCGCGATTGTAATGCTGTGTGGAACTGTGTTTCATATTGTTCTGATACAAAAACTAACAAGTGCAATATTGATGGATGTGAAACGACACTAGACACAAACTTTGGATATCATTTAAAACGCCATAAATTAAAATTTATAAGTTTTAACAGAAGAAAGTGGACCGTCAGGCAAAAAAGATATAAATTCATATGTGTCTGCGTGTGTAAAACTAGCTACTAACTATTGTTTGCCGTTTAATCTATTTGATTCGGAAGAATTTAAATAAATTTCAAATCCGTTACAAGATGCGCTCAATGTCAATGTAATTGCTCAACTTTGGTGGATCTTATTTTATTTACTGCAAAGAAAATTCAAGATATTATCAGCGAAATAAACTTATTTGTTTAAAAATCGACGCTGCCACTCGCAATGACAGGAGTATTTTTGGAATAAACCTACAATATTTGTCCGGTAAATATATTCAAGTCAGAATTTTAAGCCTAATTGAAATGTTTGAGAAACACACTGCAGATAATATTAAAAAAGAGATTGTGAATGTTTTATAATCGTACAATATTTCGATAGACAATTGTACTCAACAACGTGTGCCAATACGGTAAAAGCTGTGCAGCTTTTAAAAGAATATATAGAAGAAGATCATTTTGAAAATTAACCTATCTCACGAAGAAGAAAATGCTGCATATGCATCTCAAGTTACTGTTGAAATAGCGTTTAGTGCACTCCCTAAGTAGCAAAAAACGGTATTTAGACCTAGATCTTAAAACGGCATCTAAGAGCGAGAAGTCTTAAAAACGTCTTTAGAACGTCTTAAAGACGTCTGTAAGACGTATTTGCCCATACCGTATCAAGACGGTATTAAACGGGGACGTCTTTAAGTCGTCTTTACCAATGTATTATCTTACTTAAATATAAAAAGACATCTTTGACCATCTTTGACTATCACATACACATAATAATATAATAAAAACATCAATATTTATTTATATTTTATTACAAAAACAAATCAAAACTAAAATATGATAAAATTAAAAAATAAATAAATTGTATAATATAAATTATAGTATATTTGATGTATTTCCTCGTCTGTTTGGCGAATACTGTAAAAATAGGTTTTTTGTTAAATAGTTTGGAAATTTAAAATGTTATACTTTACTTACCTTTTATTTTAAATACGCTCAATGCAAGCTTTTGTTTGTTTTTTAAAAAATGAAAAAAAAAAAACTTAAATCACCCTGCGAAAACTGAGAGTCCTTGTCCGGTTAACAGTAGAAATTAGGTCTAGCAAATTTTAGCACTAAAATTTGATTTGTGGTGAGTTCCTGTCCACGATCATTTGACACACATCTCATCCTGGAACATGAACTTAGAAATAATTCGTACCGTGGTCTTTCCATTCCTTCCGCCAAAACGAATTAGTTTTAGGCTTAGCTAATATGAGAAGCCTTATAATCCCGCGTTGTCCGTCCGTCCGTCCGTCATCTAGTATCAGGGCCTAAACCTTACGTCGTAGAGAATTGAAATTTGGAACAAGTAGAAAAAGATCTAGTACGGACAAAAAACGGTTTAAAACCGTAAACTAATGTATGCAAAATATCCGATAAATTATCGATAAACCAGCAAAAATATATTGGATAATAACTCTAAAAAAGTGGGTTGCTGTCTATTTGGGATATATTCACGTTGGGTGAGTTTACGAATTTGTATTGAAAATAGTTGATTTGAATTGTTTTTTATTTTCTTTCAATCGCTCATCTTTTGGCAAAGAGTTGGACGGAACACCGTAGATAAGGGTAATAAAGTGTTCGCGATTACATGAGATTACCATACAAAATTTAGCTTCAATTACGAAAGCTGAAAAAATTTAGCTCAAGATTACGAAAAGATAAGTGCATCGGCGCATTTCCAAAAGTCTACACACGCGAAATAATGCGCAGTGCATTTCTCTCGCTTGACGTTTGTTTTTGTTTAAATTATTGAATATTTACAATAATTTAAAATTAATTTGATTGGTTTAATAAAATTTATGAATGGATTTGGACAATAAACATTGCAGATAATTAAATTAAATTTGTGGTACTTTCTGTTGTGCCATGTGCGGTCGATAATGATTTCAGTGGTACTTTCTGTACTATATGGCTTTTGTGCTAATATGAAAGCACCGCTAATCATTATTTAGTCATTCCCTCGAGTTTATGATTTTGGGTACAATTTTATATGCCCGATTTTAAAAACATTTTCAGTGAGAGGTTAGAAAAAGTCCACAAAAAACATTTTCGTTTAGGAGTTTTTCGATGCATGCTCCTTTTTAAAATATATATCTTCCAAACGGAGTCATAATTTTTTTATCATTTTGTATGTTATAACAGCATATTCAAAAACGTCAATAATAATGAGAAACGTCATGTTAATCTCTACTCGAAATTTTTCCACGATGATTTATCAGGAGAGTTGTGGAGACCACGTAATCTCAAAGCTAATCGCGAACACCGTACTATATATATTGGTAGGTCTTTGGGCGTAGAGGGACAAAGTGATTGGCAATTACAGGCAAACTAAAATAAATATATATTTTGTATTTAATTCTGTTATTTTTTTTTTTTCGTGTGATAGACGTCAACAATTATCTGTTTTTTAAGTTTTTTTAGCGGCGAGCTCTGGTCAGATGCTGGACGTTCGCCGCCTTCCGTTTCGTCACTTTAGACAAACATTCCAGTTGGCACCATATATCTTCTTCGTATATAAGCGCTCCTCGTCGGACGATCGCTAGATACATTCACATAATGAATATAAAAATAAAAATCTAAATTACAAAATCCATAAAACAATACTTACGTTCGCATCCATTATGCTTCTCTTAAATACATATATTCGTTTGGATAAACTAATATAATTGTTGTTTTACAAATTTCATGAGTACTTTATAATATTTGAATTCATAATTATTATTCCATTTTGGAGAAGACCGCCTCGAGTTTAAAACAGGTGTTAGATCGCGTAGGTTACACTGTCTACAAAAATCTGATGGGTTCTCAAGTTTTTACTTAAAACCGTCAAGGACGCAGAACAGTGCTGTTTTTTATAATATTTATTTGTCCTTTTTTTAATCCTGTTAATAACTTTCTGGCCAAACAAAAAAAATGAAGAGGGCGTCATTATTAATTATTTATTGATAGCTTTTTGGAAAAAAAATAATATTGGATAGTCGTGCGAAGCCATTTGGGGATAGCTATTAGGAGTATATGAAAAAAACGATCTATCCTGTAATCAAATTTCTGAACGAACAAAAAAGTTGTGCAGTTGCCAATGTCTCAGTTCACAACTGTGAAAATTCAGCAAAAGCGAGAGTTCCGACTGCGCAATGCTATTACACAAACTGCTACTTTTTGACAGCAATAGGTGAGACAACTGTCGTCAACTGTAAATGCGATTACATAGCAACAGTCGCCAAAAGTCAGTAAAACAACAGTATAACTGCTATTTTTAAAGGATCGTGTAATCGCAGCATGAGAGACAGCAATGAGTTTATCAATGATTTTACAATTTCGTATTTCGCAAGTGCGTAACGCATGGTAAACTTGATTTCTTGCTTTAGTGTAAGACGTACGATTTGTTGGACAATTTCAGCAACAGTTGAACATTACTAAATTGGACACTTGTTCTTCTAGTGCAAGACCAGCATTACAAAAATATCCCACTGTGATTTTTGTATGATTTTTAGATTTAATTTGCATTACAATGAATTGTAGCATAATGTTAAACGATGTTGCTCCTTTATCCTTTTTCCTGTTTCCAGAACATTTTGAACTTGAATATATAACAAAAATTAAATCAGTTCATCATAAAAGAACAATTTCCAATATTATCGTCCGTGTAGTTTTAATTCCCGAAAAAAAGTTTAAAAATTGCAATCAAATTGCGTTGCCTGCTGTGCGTTGACCTCGATCATGATTCACAATTATTTATATTTTCATGCGGTTCACCCAATTATTAATGCGTGATCGTCTAATTATACAAAACGTATATAACATTTCGCGTGTAATTGAACTTGCGTGATATAAATCCTGCTTTCGCCAGATTCAAATTCATACCGACCACGAAAGACGGAGTCTGCATTGTGGATTTCTGTGACTTGACAAATAATATGCATGTTCGCCCGCAGACACGCAGATCGGTTTTTTGTATACCATGTCTTTCAAACCAAAAAAAAAACCATGCCGCATACACGAACACCGCACATCTCTTGAGCATATAATATTCCACTCTAACTTTGCATTAAATTAATCTTATTTTTTTTTGCCCGCGTCTTACGCTCTCGGTCTCAAGTTTTGCTCGCTCTATGTCTCTGCGCATGATAAATATTATTAAGTATAAATGTATGTGAACGCGAATGATGTGTGACAAGTTTCCATACCATCAAAAATTTATGAAGGCAGAAAAAATACGCGTGCTCCGGCTCCATAATAAATCATATGCGGTTTACAGCAGCAGCAGAGGCAGCGGCAGCGGCCGGCGCGTGGTGCGGGGTGGCGGAGGCATTAAAAATGCCCGGAGTTTTTAGAAACACATAAACACATTTATTACATATAGACAGAATTTAAATAATATAATATACACACGCAGCGCATAGAAATAGCGCATAACGCGCTTGCGCTCGCACGCGGGCTGGCGCATTTAAATAAATACAACTAAATACAAACATATATATAGTATTAGTATATATATATATATATGATATATAATCAAGATAAATAATTTAACTTTCGCAGCATGTAGTGTTTATGCTTTATGTTTATAGTTTACTATATATTTTATGTGCTGAATAAATAATATAATAATATACGAGTTTGCAGCAGTAGAACAACAACAACAAAGTCAACGTTAACAAAATATATATATATATACTAATATATTATTTGGAGTCGTCACGAAACATATTTCATATGTTTTTTTTATTGTTTTGCTGTTGAGCATGGTCTCTCTATGGTGAATGCGTGCGTGTGTGTGTGAGTGTTTTAAGGAAACTGCTAATATTGTGCTTGTTTAAATCCGCTGGGACAACTTTTGTTGGATGTTTTAAAATAATAAGTGGAACGAAGCGAACAGCAAAAAATAAATGTGGTTCATGCGAAAATTTAATATTTTATACATAATATAATAACTATATATACTATTCATATTTTAGAAGCTAAGAGTATATAACATATTTAGGTTTAACCGAAAAAAAAAACTATTTGGCCAATCGACCCATTTGGCCAAATGACCTCTTTTGAACTCTTTAATATATTAAACCTAAACGATGATTTTAGCGACCATTTATGTAGTTCTAATAGATAATAATTAAATTTAAAACTGTGCCCTTTGTTCTCACAGAAATAGATATATTAAAAAATATATTTTTCAAAATCACGATTGGTAGAAAAAAGATTGGTCATATGTTACGATAGGCCGAATTATACGATTAACCAAATTATACGTTTGGCCGAATCATTTTTGGCCTAATGATACAATTGGTCAAAAACGATTGGCTGAATTACCAAATTACCAATTGGCGTAATAAAACGATTGGCCTAATCACGATTCAATTTAGGGTAAAGGTCTTCTCGTGTGAAAGTCGATGAAATATATGTTGTCAAAGTTAAAAAAACAAGCAAAAATATTTATGTAAGAGTCCGTGTAATGGATGCAGAGATGTCAGCCGATGAAAAAACATCGGCGGCCAGCTAAGCCCTTAAACTAGACGGCGGCCGGCGGCTAACCGGCTGAAGCCGATTTTTTGTCGATTAATTTATTCCAGCGGCAGCTACCAGGCGGCTAATTTCAAAAAAGTTATTTAAAATGAATTCTTGGACATACATACATCATTCCGGGGAAAACCTGAGAAATATCCCGAGAATATACCGGAGAAGTCCCGGGAATATCTCACAGTCACATTTCTTGAAATAATAAGAAATGCTGGAAACAGAATATCAACAAAACCCTCAGAAATCGGTAAAATCCCTGAAAATCCAGGGAAAACCTGGAAAAATCTCGGAAAATTATTGGAGTTGCAAAAACTCAACAAATTTTGTGAAATCTTTCCTTTTACACACGGAAATTTGGAGAGATCTATTAAGTTTTCTCTGTAGAAAATTCCGGGATAATCCATGGAAAATATCGGGGAAATCTGGACGAAATTCCGGAAAAATCTCTGGTAAATTCTGAGAAAATCCCGAGGAAATTATAAAACTATAGTGTCTTTGTAGGTTTAAACGAACAACTTATCACAGTCAAACTTGTTGTTTCTCTCGCCGGCCGGTAGCTTGATATTAAAAGTAAAAGTAAAAGTGTCTTTAAAAATCCTGAGAAAATACTATATTATAGAAATGTTATATGTATCTATAAAAAGTCGGCAGCCAGCCGGATAAAGAAAATTAGGAAACAGCGGCCGGCGGCTTCCGAAATATAAATGAAATTGGAGACCAGCCGGCTGTGGCTGGCCGGCTTACACCTCTGGTTGGTTGTCGTATTTTAAAACAGGCAAAATCGAGCTGAAAACTTAAGGAAAAATGTTAAAGTTAATATAATGGATATCGTTAGAGCTTTTAAAAAAAAGAAGCTAAAACAAAATACAATATTTTAGGTAAAAGTCTTCGCACAAAAGGACTTTTACCTAAAATCTTTATTGTATTATACTGATTTCTGTAGCATCGTAAAGATTTCAACAAAAAATATTTTGCAGAAAAGCGAAAAAAACATTTAGTCGCACCCAAATTGTGTAAAATGTTGAATGGGTTGTCAATCACAGGTGTTTGATATAGAGTACAATATTGATTTTCGAACGAAAAATAAAAAATAAAGCTAGTCAAAAGTGAAGAGTTTTTCTGGGCTCCAGGTTTGCTCTTACTAACCTTTGCTTTCGAAAGAAAATATTAAATATTTGTTAAAATTTAAATGCGCTAGTTTTCCATTCCCAACAATAGTTTAAAAAAATGTTTATTTCATAATGATAGCCCAGTTAAAATAGGATTATGCTTTGTACTAATAATTACCGGAAAGCTGGACATTGTTTTAATAACTTACCTTAAAATGAAGGAATTTCGAAGTTCGTACACTTTTCCTCAACCTCCTCGGTTGAGTAATAATTATAAATAATCAAATATGATGTGGTAACATAGTACATGTTCACACATTCAATACTACTTCAAAAGAATCGAGAAAATCTTTTCCCTTGAATCTCAACTCACTCAAAGATGCAGAAAGCAACCATCAATCACATGAACAGGAATTCCAGGTTCCAGCTATTTATTTTGTCAAGGTGCTGTCGGTAGGTCAGTTCTCTGTTACGACTGAATAATGGAATTTAAGTCACCAGTATAATTTTTAAGGAAAAATGAAAATTGGAAACATTTCGGGAGCAGTTTTTTTATTCATCCTAATCAAAATTGCTTCTCAACAGCAAATTCCTTCATTCAATTAAAAAAATATTATAACCATATTATGAAACATGTTTTTGCTTGTAATCGCATTTAACCTTTTCATTTTTTTTGTTATATTTATATTTCCAAAAACGTTAAAATATTGTTTTTATACCCTTTTAAAGTTAATTAAAAAAAAAACAGTAAAAAATAACTCAATATTGTTTTTTTATGTATTTAAGGTAATTATAAATCTTCAGCTGTTTTCCAGCTCGGGGAGACTCGCCATTTAGAGAACAACTGTCTCTTGTAACTTTGATTGAATTTTAAAGTTCACTCTGCAGGAACGTCTTGTTAAACCATATATATAATCACATAATAGATAGCAGAGATATATATATTTTTTGGAAAAAAGAATTTTATTTTCAGAGTGATTTGAAATCAATGGAACTCAATCGACGCAGAATTTGGTGCTCTGCAATTTATCAAGATTTGATTTTATCTGTAAAATGAACTGTTTTTAATTTTTTTCCAGAAACAGGAGAAAAATTGTCGTGCCACGCATAAAGTTTACCAGGGGTGCTATTCTTGAATCGATCGGTTTTATTTAGGTATACCTAAATTTACAATTACAACTAGAACTAGAGGATAGACTGCAGTGAGGCGCAATTAGAAATCTCTACCATCTTTGATGACAACCGATCCGTTTTAAAGTCCCATTATTTTATACTCTTTCATTAATGGGCTCCAATTCCAAATCGTAGTTCCAAAATGTGATAAAAAAAAATCAGGTCATGAATGCTTCTATGTTCAGAAGATTTGATATCACTAAACCTTCTAATTTCTTGTCAAATCCAGAACCAAGAGAGCATATGGAGCACGATACCCCTAAAAATTTGAAGTTTTCAGATAGGGCTCAAATTTTACCAGCTTGTAGTTCTATTGGTTACAAATTTGCATCCCAACGTATATGTCGGTCGTCTGTGCATAGAACCACAAAGAATCAAACGCTCAGAGATTAATCTTTGTGAAAATCCAACATTTTCCTTTAATTCAAAGAAAAATATTTATTACAACAAATTATAAATCTATTTTAATGTATTTCTTTTGATTGGTATTTTATCATGCACAAATATTGCTCTCCGTGTCAAGTGAATGTTGAAACTTATAAAATGTAATGCCAATAATTCTTCTTACTACTCTTAAAGTAAAAGATTAAAACTCGGATTAAAATTTAAAAATCAATGGTAGTATATAATCAAAAAACGTAGAAGAAAACTGTGAACAGCGGCTGTATTCTCAGTGAGTCAGAAGTAACCCACTAGTTTTTCGAACATCAAATACCATCGTCCAAGAGACACTTAGGGCCGTTTTCTTCACTCGAAGTTGACTTTCAACTTGGGGATTTTATTTTCAACTTCCCGAATTCATGTTCTTCAGTCAAAGTTGAGTAGTCAACTCTCGATTTCGGGGAGCTGACAACTGCCGGTTCATATCAACTTCCCGATTTCTCAACTTCTGAAAAAAGCACAAGTTGAAGGGTATTCTTTACTCTTTGCTTTATATGTCGTACTTTTTTTATTCGTTCAGTGATGTTGTGCGTTATTAAAATTGTAAAAAAAATTAAAAAAATATTTTTTTGGTTTTTGATCCATGATATGCCAGCAGCGGGAGCCGGGAAAAAGTCTGTCAAACGCCTGGCGTTCTACTTCTACACCTTTTCTACAATTTGGTAGAGCATTCAAAAACGTCGATCGCCTGACTTTCGGCTCGTCTGTCAGCGATCTCGATCTGGCGTTTGGTGTGACTAAGATTGACTCCAGAAAGTGTCATTTCCAATGGAATGAAGGCAACTAAACATTGCTGGTGTTAAAATACAATAATATGTATATAGTTTTTTATAATAAATATTTTGTATATAAAATTTAAAGACATTTTTTGTTATTATTTGTGATCTGTCTTCTGTTGCCATTTTCGGAACGAAATTTCGTTTATTGGGAGGCGCTAATATATGGCAGCCGATCGTATCGCCCTTACTAAAATTTCCGTTTGAACAGAGAAATTAAAGGTCATCATCAGATTCATCGTTTTTCGTTCGTTCTTTACAAATAACATTTTATTTTTTATAAAAATATAATCGGCAAGTTGAAAACTGTCACTATTGCTGTCGAATTGAAGTTATAAACACAATTTTCCAGTATATATCAAAGAGAAAGTTTTTAACTAGCAGCCGGGTAAAAACCTCTAGTTCTGCTTAAATTCTAGTAAAGAAAAACGATTTTCAACTTGCTGTTCAACTTGGCAAGTTTGTCTCAACTGGCGGTTGGTTTCAACCTGCCGGTTAGCTTCAACTTGTGATAGTGAAGAAAACGGCACTTAGAATAAAAGTTTTTAATCAAACTTTTAGTCTAAGTGGCTCGTGGACTATGGTTGTCACTAGTGATTCACTCAAAATATGGCCGCAGTAGTCGTCAACATAAATTAGATACATTTTAATAAATTTTCTTTTAGAAAATAATAAAATCATTTGTCTGAATTTTCAAAAAACATTCACTCTTGAATGGAAAATTTAAATAAACATGTTTTCGATTATAATAAATAGCTTAGTATAGCCAAATGTTGATAAACATATTGTTTTTTTTTTCAATAGTCGATCATCAATAAGTGTATACTCGTACTTACTACTCCCATGGTGAATCAAGATCATAAGAAACATTCTAATGACCATAAAAGTGTTAACAACACCTTTGTGAACCACTGACATTTTCTAATCCATACAAATGAAGTGTGAAAAAATCGTATATTGTCATATTATACTCTCCAATGCTTTATCAATATTTTTTGATCGGTGTGCGCTCGTTAATCAAGCTACACATACACACACACACACGTAGTATATGTTATGTACGCTTTCAATCGATTTCAAACTTTTCAACATCTTCAAGCAATATAAATGATAAACAAGATTAATTGTAATACGCTTCGTTTTATATGCGTTCGAAATGCAGAAAAACACATCAACAACTCCAGAAAACCATTAGTGTCTAGCCGCAGTTTCAACAATCAAACGTGTGTACATTCGCGGTTCGCCCATCGAACAGAAAATAAATTATATATTTTCTGTGGTATCATCCATCGACCACAGACGAAGTGTGGTGTGCGGAGCAGCCGTGGAGCAGACGTGGAGCAGCAGTATATAGCGACAGTCAAAGGCAGCGCACAGTGTGTCCAATCAAAGTTTCCGCGGACATAACCATTGTAAAAATATTCCTTAACAGTTCAGACAGACGAGCAGCATTAGGCACATATGTTACAAGCGCCAATTGCAATTTTCAGATAATGAATTGTGAGCCAACTATATGACGAAGCAATGTCACTGTCGCCACATCTTTATGAATGAGCGGTAATGTCAGACA
>JAAAKO020044226.1:0-11790 GCA_010015015.2 Bolitophila cinerea
ACAAGCAATAACAAGCAGAAAACAAGCAAAAAACAAAGAAAATCAAGCAAAAACAAGTAAAACAAGCAAAATTCAATATTTGGATGTAACAAGCAAAAAAAGTAGAAACAAGCAAAAAACAAGCAAAAAACAAGCAAAAAACAAGCAAAAAACAAGCAAAAAACAAGCAAAAAAAACAAACAAAAAAATGCAAGTTTCTTTAATTATTTTAGAAACAAAAAGTTTTTTAGAAAAAAAAATCTTTTTGGTCAGAACTATGTTGTAAAGGTGACAGCTAATTTTAAAATGTTTTTTTTTTCAATGAAATAAGCCAAAATATATCTTACTAAAATTGTAGATACCAAATGAATGTTTTGTAATAATTCCAAAAAGCTTCTTTAATTACTAATTGGATGAATTTTAAGAGCTATTTGGAAAATTTTCTGCTATTTAGTAATGAAAAGACAGGGTAAAAGTTATATAGCCATGCAAATTTCCAAATAATAAATTTGCTAATTTAAAATACGAAAAGCTAAAAATAAATACCAGTTAAAATAACTATAGATCAGATTTTGAATAATTATTTAGCTGGCATAACTATAGGAGATGTCGTTTACAAATTTGAATTTATGATCAAATAGAATATTTTGCTAAATTATTTTTAATTTTACTAATTCGTCATTTTCAATTGTACAGATTTGCAATTATAATGATTAAATTGAAGCATTTGCTAAATTGTTTACAGCATTGCTATTTGGTAATTTATTTTAATCATCATGTAGTTTTTTTTGCTAAATTGTTTTTGGATTTTTTTATTTCGGAATTTTAAATTATTCAAATTTGGAATAATAGTGATAAAAAATAAATATTTTGCTAAATTGCTTTTAATATTACGAATACGTCATTTTTAATTGTACAAATTTGTAATTTTTAATGATCAAATAGAATATTTTGCTAAATTGTACGCAAATTCTGGCTATTTAGCATAGTCGTCATGGCTAAATGAATTTTTAAATAAAAAATATTGAGACACTCTTGTTTTAGCGGCCATATTAATAATTCTTTGATTTCTATATAAAAAGGTATGGATAGCAAAAAACAAGTGTGTAAAATATTTTTTTGCTACGAAAAAAAAACATGTTTAATTAAAATAAAATCCGAAACACATTTTTTTATTTCGGTAGGTTACCCTGTATTTTTTATTTATTCATTTCTTTATTTATTTAGTTTTTAATTATATATTTTTTGAATTTAGAAATTGTTAATAATTGGTGGCATGGATGTATTTCACTTTTTATTTTTATTCCACTGACTGATTGCGGAATATGCTGCTTAATTCATATCGTCAAATCTAAGCTGGTTTCCAAATATTTAATCTTTCTTATATAAAATCTCTAATAACAATTTATATACTAAATTAATTTGTAGTTTGAACTATTATAAACTAAATTATGTACATACATTGACTAGATTTATACTTGAAAAAAAAACGCCACGTTAAAATGGTCTACCGGCACTCAGTATCCGAAGAGCTCTAAAAGAAATGTATAATAATGAACCTTCAGGTACAATATGCGAGCGCGCATGTATAATTGAAATCGTATTTTCCGCCTTGAGTATAAATACGAGTGTACACACAAGACCACGGAATCGTGCCAGACTCAGATCATGTATAACAATGAGCTTTGTGTTTGTATACTCGCACACATACTCGCGTAATATACACATTGAATACATAGGTACGGTACGTACTTACTTTCACTGCGACTTTATACATATCTCGTTTAATATGCTTAATTCTATATGAATGTGTTAGTGCAATTTGTAATCAAATAATTCTATGAAATTGTTCAAAGAATTAGAAATTGGAGAGACTTGTAAGCAGTGTTATATTTTTGTTTATTTTAATCTGGAAACCATTTGTCCCTTACATTTTTTCTATTTTTTTTAATGTCTTCAAAAACTTGAGTCAAATACCATTTTTATTTCAGTATATTTATGCAATTAATTATTATATTAACATTATTATTATATTAACAACATAGTACCATTCTACACGTGTATGATAAAAAAGTTCCAAGTTTAAGTTTAAATTACATTTTTAAAAAAAAGTAAAAAGTTTTAGTTTTTTCTTGGATATGTTTATCCTACTTTGGCTATTTTAAAACAATGGGCGTTTTACTCAGCTGTTATTTTTCCCACTACGAGGTGCCAATTAATCACAATTAAATCATGATGGCTTATTTTTTTACATGTTATGCAAAGCATTTCTTGTGGTCCTAATTTCAAATTTAGGACCTGATGATTTTAGACGCAACTAAACTTGATGCTTTATTAGACCTAAAACGATTCTTGGTTAATTGGTCAATTGTTAAACATAGTGATCTATTATTTTTGATCCTTTATTTGAGCAGGATATCAATGACTGTTATCGTTGTTGTTTTTTTATACAATTTTGATTTAATAGACAAACATTTTTTGCAAAAAAAAAAATGTAAAAAAAATATAAAACCCTCAAGAAATTCACTGATTTTATATTAGGAAAATTACTATTTTTACTAAGAAAATCCTTTATTTTGCGGAAATAAAAACAAATATTTCTTATAAACAAAATTAAAGAATTTTACTAATAAGTTTATTATTTTACACTAATAAAATCATCGATTTTGTTCTTAAAAATACTTTATTTTACACAAAATCATAATGAATTTAGATATAAATTATATGCTGACTGAAATTATGAGTTCATCAAAAAATTAAGAAAAAAGTTATTTTGTACCAGGAAAAAAATGTGCGTTATAATTTTCAAAAATGTCCAGTGAATAATTCAAAAACTATATTGGTCTCAAACATAGATAGGAAAATCGTGGGTTTAGGCCAATGTGTATTTTCAACAAGCGTAGCTAATTTCCATCCGTCCGTCCGTCCGTCACCATATAGTATCAGGGCCCAAACCTTACGTCCTAGAGAATAGAAGACAGCTTAACGTAAAAAAATACATCTCAGATTTATTTTCTATTTATTTACGCCGGGTTTTCTGGAGCAAAAACTTATTTATACAAATTTGCTTCTAGCTATCCCAATTGGCCTATTACGACATCAGATTTATTTTTAGTAGATAGAAAATAATATTTTTAGTAAATAAAAATGACCGCTTTCACTTTCTTTGTTTACACAGAATTTTTTTTTACAGGGTGTCCCTAATGTTTTTTTATTTTAAATTTTATTTGAGTTTGTAGATTAAACTACTTTCCGACAACCGATTTTTACGCGGAAATCGTTTACAAGCACTAACAAGAAACTAGATACGATATAAAGTAAAAATGATTGCAATATTTAGTAAAAATTACCCTGAAACTATGAATAAAGTTAAGAAATATCACTTGTCACACATAGATAACTAACTTATTATAACTTATTTACACGTATCTCAAATATGTTTTATTTTAAAACAATATAGAAACCTTGAGTATATAAGACACTTTTGTGTCTCGGAAATTCCTTTTTTGTTTGTAATAGTATTTGAAATCGGTATATTATAACCTTAAAAAGTAAATATATCAGCGACATCTATAAATGCATAGTCGACATTTTTAAATGAAAAATCTTTTAGAAAGCTTAAATGACCCCTAATAGCACAATGTGCCCACCCAGTGGCCTACGTGCTGAACCTGTCTCTTCGAGACGGTTCCCCCTTCGAATCTTCATCATATATGACCATTTTTATATTAGCAATGTTTTCATTCGGAAAAATGAAAATTTTCGTAGCCATTTTTATAAATAAAATCAGTTATGTGTTGTTTAAAGATGATTTAGATTATTTTGTACGGGTTAAAATAAATAGTACCTTTTAAAAAAAATACTGTTTAGCAATTTATGAATTTTTGTTCTGTCGAATTTATTTTTATTTAACCCAGAGTTAGGAGACGATAATAGGATCTCGGCATCGGCTAGCTGGGATTTTAATGCCAGCGGCTGGCGACTAAGCGACTGTAGCTGATTAATTAGGTCGCTGGCTGCCGATGGCTAAAAACTTAATTTTTAATAACTTTTTTTATTTATTTTAAAAACTATTTTTTTTATCGTTTTTTTTTCAAAAATTTTTGTTTGAAAGAATCTATGCACAAAACGAAAATATTCCGTAAATTTTTTTTAATAATTTGTATCCAGTGACATTGACATTAAAAGAGAGTTAAGTTTGGAATAACTGTCATAAAATAGAATATAGCCAAAATTAATCCATTTCAGCCGATTAAATTTTGGCGGCTGGTGGCGTCGTTATCCTTTTACAGCGCTGCACTTTTAAAAGTTTAAAGTATTTTTTATATATATTTAAAAAAAAATCAATAACTACAAATTTATTTTCCAAAAATTTTTTTTTACAAAAAAGTTTTTTTTTGTTATAAAAACAGATAAAAAGAAAAAAATTCAAATATAGTATAATGTATTTTCAATTTAATTTCTGGCAGCATATTGGCATTAGAAAAATTCGGCGGTCTGTCATTGAGAATCAAAATTTAAGCCGAAATGAGCCGAAAAAATTACGGCGGCTGGCGCTGGCGGCCCCTATCTCTGATTCAGCTCTATTAAGTACGCAAAATTTAATATTTTGAGATTAGAACCTTTTCGCGTAGTGCTTGGCGATTTAGTTTTTTTATCCATGAGAAATTCATTGGTCTTTTCTTCCTCCTCTTGATTCTCTGGTCCTAGAGAGCACTACGGTTTAATCTTATCACTTGCAAAAACCGATTGGAATAATCTTTGGTTTCGTTGAATATCGGTCAAATCGCTTACAAGATATCGATCACAATCGAGGACCTTCTTCACTACATATGGTCCTTTGAATGTTGGCTCCATCTTTCGAGACTCTCCGGACGAAAGTCCCACGTTCTCGACAAATATTAAATCGTTTTCTGCAAACACCTTTGGTTGTCGATGTTGTTTATAAAATCGCAATTTCCATTTAGCTTTGTCCGCATCAGACACACGCGCGATCTTTTCCAATGTTGGTATGACCCGATCGTCAGTTTCATTTTCATCATCATGAAGTGCTGGCACCAATTTTTTATCCGTATTATTTCTTAATTTATATCGAGACTTAATTTCATTTGGACAGCACTTAGTAGTTTTATTTATTTGACTGTTGATCACGCAAATCTTGGCCAAAAAGTACCTATATAATATGCAACACCTTGGGTACTTGTTGTTGCGTCGTCACTAGCCAATCCGTTTGTTTGATATCTACTCGCATCATTCGGTCCATAACCACTGGAACTTCTCGACTTGGTTCGAATGGCGCACGACTCATCCGATAATTTACCATTCCAAATTGTCCGAGATGGTTCATTTGTAATTCTAGTACATTTCTTATTTAGGAAAGCTGGCATTTTCTGCTGGAAAAACGCACGAAAGAGGTTACTTAAAGACAGAATCTCCAAACAACCGACTGATATTGTAAATTTGACATGGCTGATCCTTTTCAATATTTTTTGTGTCAAATCTTCATCAGAAACACTCGTGCGTCGACCCAACGTTATATCATACGTCAACAGAATTCCTCTAAACCCTCGTCCAATTGCCTTATTTGAGCCACGAGCATTTCCAACGCGTAAGCTCTGGTCGAATATGATGGATAGGTTCTTAATAAATTCTCAAACTCAGCAAAAGTGGCATACACGTCTGAAGTTTCTTCATTCCATTCCTTCGCTTGTCCGCGAAGCTTTTGTTTAGCAACTTCGTAACAATTAACCCCGGCATTTGATTTCGATAAGTGTTGCATTTTTTAAATATTTTTATCGAATAACAATGATACGATTGGCCGAATGATAAGATTGGCCGAATTTCGAATAGCCGAATGATACGATTGGCCGACTTACAATTATTTGCCAAGTTAACAGGTAGCACGAGCAAGCGTATAGTTTACTTTTATCGGCCAATTGTATCAATCGGTCTATCGTATTAATCGGAAAATCATATTATTCATCCAATCGTATCATTCAGCCAATAGACATTTAGCCAATCCAATCGTGATTCGGTCAATTGATATTTGGCCAATAGATATTTGGCTAATCGAGAGACAGATATGTATTTATGAGTTTCAGGGAGGAGGTCTGAAGCCCCATAGGAACCCTCTTGAATCCACTACTGGTGTGAGCTTGTGTGAAAAATAGTCTCGTGCCTTGTGTATCGGTATCGTGCACCGTACCCTATATATTCCATATGTGATGGGAATTACAGAAGATGATATAACATATTGTAGTTGGAAATTAAATTTGCGTTTAATCAAGTGTGCATATGGGATAAAATGTTTTGGAACATTTGTGCGAGAATTAAATACTATTTGGCGTTGTACACGGTGCTATACGTTGCAGTACGTTACGCTTACGCCATACGACCGCAATAGCTCGCTCCATCAATGCTCCCCAATTGCCATACCGCATCGAGCGCAACTCTCATCATCATATATACATGCGTCGTTTGCTCATAAAAGCGGCGGCGTGGCGCCCGCGAGAGCACACTCGCGCCATTCCGCGAGATATGCACACACACACACATATACAAATACATTTTGTGCAGCCTGAGACGTTGCGGTTCGCTCCGAGCGCCTTCAGTCGATATCAGTTGCGTGACAGTACAGTACCTCTGTGCCCGTTTGCTTTTAAATGCTTCAGTGAAAGCGGCGTGTGCATCATTTCGGTTCGTTCTGTTTCTGTTATACTTCTGAGTTTTCGAGGTTCGCAATGCGTGCGCGCTTGTGCTTGTTCCGACTTTTCTTTTAGCCAAGAAAATACCTAATCTCTGCGGACAGCGAATTATCAGCATCTTAAAAATTGCATTCTCGAATTATGTTTCAAATGCGCCCAGCTCTTAGCGAAATTTATGCGTGGATTATGTAATTTAACAGGTGAAATGACTTTATGGAATCACCATCAGCTGCTTTAGCCTTTTTTGTTGTTGTTGTTATTACAAACACGCAGTTTACGGAACTTTTGTTTGATTTCCCTGAGCTCGCACATAGACGAAACTTTTCACGCTCCAGCTAACCAAATTTCGGCGTTATTTCTAAGCAGCGCCACTTGAGACCAATTGAGTCAGCAATTAGCCACCAAAGCCAAACTTAAAAAAGCACACACACACACGAATTTTACCTTGTGATTTAAGTGTGCGTTTGAAAGTGTGCTCGTTGTGCGTGTGGAGCTATTATTCCGACCGACACTTTGTGTGTGCGTCTTGCCTGCGTGCATGTGTATGTGTGTGCGTGTCTGTGGAGCAGGAAGAACCTTGTGAATAAATCGAGCTCCGCGTGTCGCTCTGCTGTCGTGTATTAGTGTGTGTGCGTATAAATTCTCTGCGAGAGTTTATTTGTGTATGTGTGTATGTGTGTTTGTGTACATTTGTATATACACTCCATCCGTCCGCGTGTTTATGCCATAAAGTAGCGCTGTTAACCTGGTTAAACGAATAAAATGCTGTCGAGAAAATTGTGAAACTTTTTTTTTTCGTTTCGCTGCGCGTTACGTGAACGTGAAAAGTATGTGAAGGATTATTGTATACATATATAATATATGTCATGTGTGTAAGTGTATGAGTGCGCATATATCAAAAAATAAAATTTGGAACGCTCGACTGGGCGTTAAGTAGAATTGTGAGTATATATATAGAGAGAGGATCGATTATAATAAAGTCAATCGAGATAGTGAGATACGAAATCGATTATAATAAATATTGAGTGTAAATTTTGTGTAAGTGCCACAAATTGAAAAGTGACTTTTAGGGAGATTTCCATTTTGTTTCATTGAAACTGTGTTTTTAAAAGCTCTCCACCGTGGATACCTCACCCGGATCGTTACCACATGTCAGGATGGCACTTGCAAGGTAAATCTATATACTAAACTACAATAATATACAAAGAAACAAATCAACATACACATATTTACACTAACCCGCAAATACGTGCATAAATTATGCAACGCTTTATCTAATCACACATTTACATTATTATGTATACGATTATTTAGTAATATTTCGATTAGAAAAAGAAACGCAACGCGTGCACTCGTTTTGTATTCGTTGGTGACAGCGTGTGTGCGCCGCACCGCGTCACGTCGATCTAGTTCAAGTGAGTTGTGTGTGCGCAGATTGAGTGCACGCGGACGCACTGCTACAAACTATATATAAAAAATTATAAAAAAATATATACGCGTGAATGCGCGCGCCTTTCCGTTCGCGTAAGACGACGCCGACGACGACGACTGTGCCGTGGCCAACAAGTACACCTCGCGTTATATGTATATATGCGTTACCTGTGTAACAAGCATGTTATTATTGCGTCGCCAAGGAGAACGAACGCGCACACTCGATCGATGAGTCCCTCCGTGTGATCCGCAGCACCTGTGCGAATGCAGTTGCACACACGTGCATGATTTGTGTTATTACATGAGACCTGCGCGCACCGTGTATTTGTAATGATGGCCATGCGCAGTTATATATATACGTGCATTGTGCATGTGCATGCGTGATACACATAAAATACGCACACATAGCCAGCGCAAAATAGTCGTTGTAAATGTAAATTACAATTAAATACTAGTTTGAAAATGAGGCATTTAAATGTGCAAGTGATTGACAACGGAAAATATAGTAGGTATATACCTAATAGAATAGATAGATGTTATGTATATTTAGATTGGAAGCGGTTTCATGCATTTTTTCATATTATTAATGCGGATAGAGACAGTTTTGAAAGGTTTCTTAATGGCATACAATGGGCTGTATACAATTTATATGAATCAGTTGTTGAGGTCAAATATCTGTTCGGTTTATTTCGGATTATTTCAGCGCTTATTTCATAAGACAGGTTATACACAGAATTTTGATGAAAAAAATAGTTAATAAATGTTCAAATGTAGTTAGTTTACAATTTTAGGAACCCATGCGCAATTTTTCTAACATAAACTTATGTTTGAGGATCATTTAACACCCTTTTTGTCGTTTTCTTCACTTGAAGTTGACTTTAAACTTGAGGATATTTTTTATCTTCCCGAATCAACTATCAATTTCAGGAAGTAGACAACCTGCCGGTTGATGTAAACGTCCCATTTTCTTAACTTCCGAAAAAAGCAGAAGTTGAAGGGGATTTTATTTATCAACTTAGCGTTTTGCAGTCTTTGTGACAAAATCACACACCCATTTTAGGAGAACAACTGGCACCTTTGGATTGGTTTATCTCATAATAAATGGACTTATTTAATTTGCCGATGACCTAAACCAGATAAATGTCTATAAGTCGAGTTTATAACAGTGATTGATTATATCGAAATAAATCGAACTTTTTGACCTAAACCAAAAAATTAGGTAATCTGTGGAATTGCCAACTATATACCCTTTCTGACTGTGATGTAATGGAGAATTTTGCTCAAAATCTTTAGAATGAATCGCTGATCGGGACTCAAACATGCGACTAACATTTAATAGGTTGTATGGAAACACGATCAGTGCAATTGATCGGAATGACGCAGAAATAGTACCAGAGGTGGCCCGATTCACTGATATGTTGACGGAAAACCTTTTGATTGAGACGCATCCCATACGTCTACACGATGCATACATTTTTTTTTTCGAGGAAAGAGGAAAAGGAAAAATACGGCATAGATGCTGAATGAAACACAATAAAATATTTGTTGTTTAAAATAGGAAAAAATCTTTTTGCACAATAATCTTTTTGGCTTCTGGCCACGCAAATCAGCTGCATTGAAAGTGTTTCCAAGCCATTTCTGGTTCTTTATAGATTGGTGGCTTTATTGTTTTTAGATGAAAATATCAATTTCACTGTTATTTTCTGTCATTTTCTTTTAGTTTGAAGTTGCCAGCATCACCTTTGCCTTTATTTCGACAGCTCCGGAATTTTTTTTTTGATATTTTTACATGTTTTCCTTTTGATGACATATTTTTTTATGGCACCTTAAAAATTACGAACGGCAAGTTGAGAAGTGACAATTTTGCTGTCAAATAGCAGTCCAATAAATAATGTCCCGGGATATTCTAAAGAGCAAGTTTGCTAGTTTTGCTCAACTTCTAGTGATCAAAATTCATTTTGCTATTCAACAACTGTTCAAATCGAAATATAACATAAAAAGGATCTTATAAATGATATAAAAAACCTTTTTTCTTAAAAAATAGTTGGGGAAAAAACCTATTAGGCAATATATATATTTTTAAATTAGGCAATATTTAGAAAATGACATCCATCTATATAACCTATTTCTGTAAGTTTTGATTTATATCAATGCATTCAAATTGTTACCCTTTTTAACAAAAAACATGGAAGTTTTAATTAACAAATATGTTTTTATATTATTATACTTTTATCGCAACGATTTTTTACTTTCTGGCCAGCAAGATTTCGCATTTGTTTTGGCGTCGCTCTATCTGCCTATATCATTCAATTCATGCGGCATTTATTTTCCGATCGTTGAACCTTACTCATGGCATTTTGGCACATGGAAATGGGTGGTTGCTCGGAAAGAATTGATTGTGATTGTGTTTGTATCTCCCTCGTCCAAAAGAGCCTGCCATGGATGGTTCTTGTAGCTCAAGTCAAAATTGCCGTCTTGAAACCTTTAAAAACAATCACGTTGTTTCCGATAAAGCACTTTTGCCAAAATCATTCGATGCGATTTAGCAGGCGATTTCTTCCAATTGAAGCAGAAAAGCGGAGCTTTCCGCATATGCTCTTTTTCTACAAAACAACTAGGCATATTTAACAAATTAAAAATGTATATGTTGTTGTATGACTGATGATGTGCACTGATTATTATTGACAGATTTCGAAATCATATAGAAAATCGATCCCTATTTTTGTTTTCTATAGAAAATGGCTTTATACTTTTTGTTTTCTACGAGTAATTAGTAATTCATCTATATTTTTTTAATATTTATTTTAAATATTTATATTTATCGATTATATTATGAGGGCGACCAAAAATATGCATTGTAAAATACGTTTTAAGAGCTTAAAATATGCAATTAAAATATGAAAACATGCTCCAAAAATAGGAATTTATGCAAAATTTGAGATTTTTTTTGTTGGGTAGTGTGTTATTTTGAAAATGGTTATGATTTTTGAGGTACGAGTTTTTTAGTTTTTGCTTGTCTTTTACTGGTTTTTTGATATTATTTTTTAGTTTTGGGTGATTTTATTAATTTTACCCACTCCTGCCATATAAATTTTTTGTGGTTAACCAATAGGCATTTTGTTTAAATAGATTAGCACAATGCCATTTGGCAAATTTCACAATTTTAAGATATTAGACAATTTTTTAAAAATGTATAATTAACCATTAAAAAAATTGGAAAATAATGTCAATTATTGGTAAAATCGCACTTGACAATATGGCCAAAAAAATATAAAAATTACCCATTTTTAAATATTTTGGTAATATTTAAATACGAGGGCAAGTCAATAAGTCTTTACAACATTTAGAAGATGGCTCTTGCATCATCCAATCGATTAGACCCGTTTGATACTGTTTAAAATTGGGTGAATGAGTTCTAACGCAGTCGTTCATCCACAAATGATGCAGAACGTCCGGTACGGCCAATTGAGGCGACTACTCCACACTTTATTATTTGGGCGAAAAATCGTTGGGCTCGGTAAATCCATTCAATATATTGTGTTTTTCTATGTTTTTGTAAAGACTTTTTTTTGACTTCGTACGTTAATTTATATTGTGAATTCAAAATTTCCAAACAAGGTTTACACAAAAGGATTAAAAAAGGAAGAAATGTAGATTATGGTGTAGATTATGATTA